>PVLC010042922.1:0-12750 GCA_004027655.1 Graphiurus murinus | reverse complement strand
AGATCACATCAAAGTCAATCACTAAACTGACCAGGAGATAGGGGGAGGGTGGGTGGGAATTGGGGAAGGGTTAATGAGAAATATGTGCATGGATGTCTTTACCTGTACTAGCTTGTACCCAACAAAAATGTGTGATTAACCCTGTTGTACCCAAGAAATGTATAAAAATCCATGCTAAAAAATAAATAAATAAATTTTTTAAAAAATAATTAAAAAAACAATAACTGAGTACTGCTAATTAAAAATTCTTAAAATAATTAGATCAAAGATGAGGCACCCTACTTTATCAGCAATAAAAAGAGGTTACTAGTTGATAATTCCCTGAACACTCTCCTAAAGGTGTTGGGCTCTGCAAGGTAAAAGCCCTTTCATCATGTCATCCTCTGCCCAAAATCAAGTCCAGGGCCATTCGATTCTGGTCATTGGAAAGGAAGAATTGTAGGGGGGAAATGTGACTTAAGTGTCTCTTCACATGGAAGCTTTTCTAAAAACCTTGGGGACACCAACTTGGGAAGAGTTGAGA
Organism: Graphiurus murinus; assembly: GCA_004027655.1. Classification (NCBI taxonomy): domain Eukaryota; kingdom Metazoa; phylum Chordata; class Mammalia; order Rodentia; family Gliridae; genus Graphiurus; species Graphiurus murinus. The sequence goes on along the minus strand of PVLC010042922.1, from coordinate 12,227 downwards.
AGGGGCTGTTATCTGGTGAAGAGATAAATATGAAATCTAAATGACCATCTCACAATTACCTGGACAAGCTTCAAGCTCTGGAACAGGAGAACAGTATCTTTGAATATAAAAATTATAGTACAGTATTGGAAATTGGAGCCTGGAGCCAATGGTCAAGGAGAAAAGTAGAAAGTATTACTGTGTTAGTCAACTTTTTGTTACTGTCATAAAATACCAAGACAATCCACTTACAAAGAAGAAAGGTTTATTTTCCCCCCACAGTTTTGGAGGTTTTAATCCATAAAATATTGGCCATATTGTGTTGAGCTAGTGGTGAGGGAGCATGTCATGGTGGGGAGTTCATGGTAGAACAAATTCTTCACCTCATGGCCAGGACATAGAAAAGCAGCAGAAGAAGAGACCAGAGTTCCACAATCTCATTTGAGGGCATGCTACAGTGACCACAAGAACTCCTATAAGGCTTCCCCTCTTAAAGGTCCCACCAGCTCCCAATACCTCCACTTTGGAAAGCAAGTGTTTTAACACATGGGCCTTTGGGAGGACATTTTGGTTCCAAACTAAAGCAATTGCCAGATAATTGAGGAACTTAAGAACAAGGTAAAAAATTTTACTAGTGTTGGACAAAAGAGTCACATCATAAACAGCAAAATGTTAAAAGATTGACAGCATCTTACACTAACACCTGTACTTTTCAACTTAACTAGATTGAGGGTGGAATTTAACGAGCAATGGAGTATGCCTCTAAGTTATGTTATTTTTTTCTGATTTACTTTCTCTTATATAGTTCATTTTATGGAAAGTTTCCAAAATCCTTCAGTGAAAGTGAACTAAAGTAAGTCACTTGTAGTTATTTTATTCTCAAATGCAAAGATGAATGTCATAAATAAATAAACAATTATTTAGCATATTTGCAATTAAAAGACCATATACACTTAAAATTTCTTTGAAAGACCTGAAATAAATATGGCTAAGTACTGGTGTGCCACAGTTCAGAATGTGAATGTAATAAACACAGCTACTTAATGTCCTGCTTTTCCAGATCTCAGATGTATCCATTAACAATGCCAACTCATGCCCTCAGGCCGACAGCGTCTAAGCAGCAGCTGAGTACTTCAGAGAAAAGTCAGGTGTGGTTCCCTTCAATGGCACAATGGAAACAGAAGCTATGGAGATAATCACAAAGTGAAGGCATGCTTATTTGTATACTAGAATAACAAGTTATTTTTAAAAAGAGTAATCTTCTTTGGGGAAAGAGATAAAACTCCTTTGAAAAATGGGAAATTTTCTAGCTAAAACCTTCATAGGAACTCATTCTTTATAAGAATGCTAGCGTAATTCTCTATTCAAACAAAGAAGTACCACCTCATTTATGTTTTGTAAGTAAGAATTTTTGATTAGGTAATTCCAGGTGAGGTTCCTGGTTCCTGAAAAGAACCATCCTGTGTTTCTGAGGAGTCTATAATTTAATTCCCTACTTTATGCTTGTGTGGAAGGCTCCAAGTCCTGATGGCCTGACCTTGTTGTGGACAGAGACTCTGGTAGAACCAGGAAGATGTAGGTGCCCATGGACCAAAGCAGAATTTTCCTCTTTCTCACCTAATCCCTGTCTCCAGTTCCAATCTGGTGATGAAATCTAATGATGAGGAAAACACTCATAAAGGGAGTGAATTCTCCTGCCTTTATGGTTGAATTCCTTGATGGTAGTTTCCAACGCACGCAATCAAAGATCAGCTAGCTACTGCAGGTTCCTGCTCCTCAAGAGGGGAAACTCACAGGAAGCCACATCTAGCAGAATTACCAAGATGTTGACATGAGGTTCAACAACAAGGTAAACAAAAAACACGGCCAAGGCCAGGAAATCTAGGATGATTTTGCTTCGCTAATAAATGACTGTTTTTAGAATGGTGCTTCAGAGTAGAGAACTACACTGGCAGATTGCTGCTGTTGTTTCTGCTGCCGCCACTGCATCCCATTCCAATAAGACTGAGATGAACGGATTGAAGTAGGCTTTTCAGGCCCCGGTGATGGAACCATACTCTACAGCAGCCCTGGTACGTCAAAATCTCCCCCTGAGTGAACACATTATAAACTAATTGTCCACCCAATTTCATGATTGCACATGAATTCTTAGCAATGTTTCCAAAAAATTATATTACCTCATAAAGTATTTTTTAAGGCTCTTATGAAAAAATCAAGATCTTGGGCTTCTTTGATTAGTAAGTTGGACAGGAAAATATCCATTTAATGCATGAAAACTCGGGAAGCCAGATAATTAACTATACATCAGGTCCCATTTTGTAGGTACTACGGCCATGGAATTAGCTGAGATACTGAAAATGTCAGCAGGAGCTTGCCATTGGGGAAATGTTGGCTCTTATTCAGAATGAGATCACTGTCTCTCTCACCAGGTAGGTGGTAAGGCAGGGCTCCTGTCTGGAAGCTTAAGAGAATTAATCTAGATAAAATGCCTGCATGTAGGTCAGCTAGAATTCCATTAAATAGCAAGTTTGTATGCTACTTTTTAATTAAGAAGATTTAATTGAATCACAACTGAATAGCAATGTTTTGCTTTTAAAATAAATCTTCACATATACTCTAAAAACATTCGATTGCTCCTGATAAGCACTGATTCAGTGTCCAGCATTTTCAACACAGTGAAATCGGAACCAGGAGGGCAGCAGCATTTTTCTCTTCTGGAAAGTACACATTAATCATGGAGAAATGTTTATTTATCATATATTACCAAATTTCTGTTGGGTAGACCTCAGCCTCAGTTCCAGGTTGTCTATAAACTCACTGCATAACCTTAGAAAAGTAGCTCTGAAAAGTATCCATCTCCAGCCCCCCCCCCTTTTTTTTTCCTTCATGTGTAAAATGAGAGTCGGTGATTCCTAAAGAACCTAGTAACTCTAAAATCTATGACTCTACGCAAATGAACTGTTTTTAAAGATAAGTCAGGCATAGTGGCACATGACTGCAATCCCAGTACTTGGGAGGCTGAGACAGGAGGATCACAGGTTTGAGGACAGCCTCAGCAATTTAGCAAGACTCTCAGTAACCTAGCAAGACCCTGTTTGAAAACAAAACATAAAAAGGGCTGGTGGTTGTAAGGTGATCAGTGTGACTCAAGAGAAAAAAGACCCCAGACGCTGGTCCAATCAGGGAAGGCTTATTAAAGGGACACTGCTGAGCTGTCTCATGAAGGAGAGCAGCAGCATTAGGGGCCTGCGAGAAAATGTTTATATTGGGGAGAACAGAGGAAGGGGTAGTGCTTAGTTTTGGGAACAGACGGACTTGATTGCTCACACGTGGTGGAGGCTGACCTTCATGGTCAGGGTTGGAGTGTTTCCCCTTGTGACTGTTTTCTTACTTTTAGTAACTGCTCCTTAGACTGGGTCAGATTGCCCTGTGCTATTATGGCGCAGCTGTGCTTTTGAAACCCACCAGGCCCCATGCACCCTCCAACCTAACAGTAGTAAAGCCCAGTACCATAAAAAAAAAAAATTCAAGGCAGCAGAATTAATGTTTTACAGAATTTAAATGAGATCAGATTCACCCTACTTAATTCAAGTAGTTCCCTGAAAGTTTTGTAATATATAACATCCCAAATATCAGGTTTTAAAGCAGAGTGTCTCAACATGAGCACCACAGATATTCAGGGCTGATAATTCTTGGGGTGGAGAGGTTGTCCTCTGGGGATGTAGTAAGTTTAGCAGCAGCCCCCATTTATTGTGACAACCAAAAATGTCTCCAAATATTGCCAAGTAGGAAGGGGAACCAAATTGTTCATTGAGAATCACTGCTCTACCTTAAGAAAGCCAGATTTTCCTACTCCAAGAAAGCACGTGCTGCCGGGCGTGGTGGCACACACTTGTAATCCCAGCATTCGGGAGGCTGAGACCGGAGGATCCAGGTTCGCGGCCAGCCTCAGCTACCTAGTGAGGCACTCTGCAACTTAGTGAGACTCGGCTTCAAAATAAAGAATAAAAAATAGGGCTGGGGGTATAGCTCGGAGGTAGAATGCCCCTGAGTTCAATCCCCAGTACCGCAAAAAAAAAAAAAAAAAGAAAGAAAAAAGAAAGCACATGCTCATTGTAAATGCAGTGAGGTAGGAAAGACTCAGGGAGTCTGAGATAGCTCCTTCCCATGAAATCACAAACCCCATTCCCCAAATGTGGTATCCACATTTCAAGGAAAAGGCCATCTCTCTTTTATTTTAAAGAGAAGGGGTTCAAATAGAAGAGAGGAAATGTCTACACAATGTATATTTTCTTCTTGCAAATAAACAGGAACAGTCTCTAATACTAATCTAGTCAAATAACTCTTTGTTTCATCTCTTCTCTTTGGCTAACTTCATCTCACCCTCAGAAAACATCCCTGGAAGCCAGCCCTACAGAGTCAGAGGCCAAATCCTAACTCAGTTTTCTCCAACCAAGTTCAGGTCAGCACCCTGAAGACAGCTCCCATCAGGCATAGCGGCACATGCCTATAAGCTCAGTACTTGGGAGGCTGAGACAAGAGAATCACAACTCTGTAGCCGGCCTCAGCAACATAGCAAGACTCTTAGCAACCTACTGAGACTCTGTTTCAAAAAAATATATATTTTTTGAAGAGTTAGGGATATAACTCAGAACTTGGGGGTAAAATTCCTCTGGGTTCAATCCTCACTACCACATACAAAGGAAAAAAAATCAGCTCCTTCAAGTCCATGGTGAGAGCAAAAATGTAGAATTCGGGCCCCACACACAGCACCTGGACTTGGAGACACACCTGGAGGATGAAATTGAGACCTACCTCCACTTGCTCAAAAGGTAGGGCTGGCATGTGAGAAGCTGCCTTTGGTGAAGAAAGGAGTGGGTGGAACTAGGGGTAAGTATAGGTATCTGTTGCTCTTATTTACATCCTTAATTAAAGGCAACAATGTTATACTACTAGGGTGAACAAACTTTATTAAGTAGTTTTCAATACCTCATTCCTGTTCTATGAAGGCAATGACCAAGGATTCAATTTAGGAACCTGGTCCCTCATTCTACACATCACCACCAGCTACAAGGTACTCCCCGGGCATTTGCCCAGTTCAGCTGTGACTTAGGGCAGCACTATTCTATCCTTTCTTCTATGTAAACAAGCACATCAATATCTCACCTGTTATATTCTCAGTTGTCGTGTAGAATGGTATAATTCAAAACTAGAATGAATAAAAAAAACACAAAAAGCTAAAATTCAATGATTCAAACTTGGAGATTTTAAAAAGCATCCCAGAAGCTGGGTGTGGTAGTACATGCCTGTAATCCCAGTATTTGGAACAGGAGGATCACAGGTCCATGGCCAGCATCAGTAACTTAGTGAGGCCCTCTGCGACTTAGTGAGACCTCATTTCAAAATAAAAAATAATAATTAGCTAGGGCTGGGGTATAGCTCAGAGGAAGAATGCCCCTAGGTTCAATCTCCACTACCACAAAATAATCACCCCAGGATATTATAATTTGTATGTACCCAAAACAATAAAAAACAAGACCATAAGGCTATCCTATTTGTCTTTCCAGTCATGTGTTTGAAACTGGATCAAAAAGAAGAAATAAAATCAAGGTAAATTCTATAAGAAATTTTTTTCATTATCATAACTCATTTCCTTCAGAGTTACAGATTATCCTAAGGCCTAAAAGGATTGTTTTTATATGAGTACATTATTTTTATCAAGCAGCTGAAGTCACATAAAATCAAAACTCTGGTCAAGGAAGATTTTCACTGAGATGTTTGTCAAAGCAGCATGTAATTGGTGTCTTTCCAACCTACACCTATGTAAATAACGATAAATGTCCTAGAAGCTAATATTACATCACATTTAAAATGGTTTCCTTTTGACATTGTCCAATTCCAAATGTGGGGAGACCTTTTCGACTCCATTTACTGTGAAAGGAAAAAAGAAATGAGAAAAGAAGATAAAGTTTTGGTTTTTTTTTAAAGTAAACATTATGCTAAGTGAGATTAGTCAGTCACAAAAAGTAAAAAGTCATATGCTCTGCCTATGGGAAAGCTAGGGAGAAAGTGGAACAAAAGAGACTCCAGATAAAAAAGGAGAAACCGTAGATGAGCAAAGAAGGTGACTTAACTGACAGTGCTGGCGGGGCGGGGGGGGAACACCCTAATGCACTTGATGTACTTTCACAAACATATCAAAGTCAATCACTAAACTGAAATTGAGAAGGAGGGAGGGGGAGGGAATGGGGGGGGGATTGGGGAAGTGTTAAATGAGAAATGTGTGCATGTATGCCTCTACTAGCTTGTACCTAACAAAGATGTATGATTACAATGCACCAATAAAAAATTTAAATTAAATTTTTAAAAGTATGATGCTTAAGTGAAGACAAAATGTTGATCAAATAAGGAGGTGTAAACCCATAGTTAGTTGAAGGCAGTCCTTTTCCAACTGCAGGTATCATCCATTAATTAGGAATACTGAGACACAAGCAGCATTCTTACGTGGAATAGAATGGAAAAAATATCAAAGTACTTGTTTCATAGGGATGGTGAGAGTTATTCTAAATAACATATGGTATTGTTTTAATATAGTTAATAAGTTACGAATGTCATTTTGCAAACATTTTACATTACATATAAGTGAACATGTGTTGTGTGTCGAGGTCATGATGTGAAAGGCGTTTGTTCTTGTGGGTTGCAGTGAGAAACTGGAAAGACTTTTTCTTGCAACTTGTCTCAGCCGCCATCAGTGCATCTCCCACGTCATTAGCACACCTCCTAAATTCAAATCACAACCTCCCAGCGCTTTGCAAGCACACGCTCTGCTTCCTCCCCACCGCCATGCGTGTCTTACCATGGCTTGCTACGCCCTTTGCCATCTGGCTCCAACCTACTTAGCTCTCTCTTCCTCTTTCCTGCCAACTGCCCCAGGCCCTGCCTGCACATGTGCCCTACATTCCAGCCCCACGAAACTTCCTGGTGCTTCCTAAACACACCCATACCCCTCTCCATCAACTGTATGCTGGGCACTGTTCCAAGCATTTTGTGTGTATCAACAATTCGGGGATAAATTGAAATTTTTCTGAGTGGAGGTAATCTCAGGAGAATTGAAGAATCTGAGAGACCAGATTTGGTTAGCTATTAGACTTTAAAGTGCTAAGACAGGGTAAACAAAATTTTTTTAAATTCCGCAGTGGGATAAAACTTAGAAAGTTATAGGGGTGAAAAGAATTCGAAGGAAAGGTGATACAGAGAGTTGTGGGTGTATTGAGTTTAATGTCACAATGGAGAACCCTAGTGGAAATATCCAATAGAGATACCAGAGATAGAAATAGACAACTGCCTACAATTTATGCTAAGATATAGACGCAAAGCATGAAAAGCTTAATAGTCTTTACTTCTATGAAAATCCTTACCCATAACAAAAGTCTTCAACTGATAAGTATTCAGAATTTCAGAGGGCATTTCTAAGATCACTTTATAAGAACAAAACTCTAGACATTCAAAACTATGAATGATCTCAACCCAAGAACCACACAGAAAGGTCCTTACCAGAAGTGAGTCACCCACAAAATGTAAAGCATACCATACTCAGAAAGGAAGCTGAGCGTGGTGGCACATGCCTGTAATCCCAGTACAGAAGGACCACAGGTTCAAGGCCAGCCTCAGCAATTTAGCAAGACCTGTTTCAAAATAAAAAAAAGGGCCAGTGTGTAGCTCAGGGGAAGAATGCCCCCAGCTCAACCCCCAGTACAAGAAGAAGAAGAAAAGAAGGAAGAGGAGGAGGGAATCGTGTAGTGAGTGTGTTACTGCAGTTTACAATGCAGACATGGCCAAGTCCAAGAACCATACCACTCACAACCGGTCCCCAAAATGGCACAGAAATGGCATCAAGAAATCCCAATCATAAAGATACAAATCTCTTAAGGGGGTAGACCCCAAGTTCCTGAGGAATATGCGCTTTGCCAAGAAGCACAACAAGAAGGACCTGAGGACGATACAGGACAATATCGCCAAGGCCATGAGCGCATGTGCCCAGGCTATCAAGGCCCTCATAAAGCCCAAGGAGGGTAAGCCCAAGATCGAAGGGTGTAAGCCTCCAGCTTGATCGACTCACCCTCATTGCCCACCCCAAGCTTGGCAAGTGTATCATGCCTGCATTGCCAAAGGCCAGGCTCAAACCAAGACCCTGGCTAAGGCCCAAACCAAGGTCCAGTCCACAGCTCCAACTTCGGCTACAGCTCCAGCTGCAGCTCCCAAAGGTGTTGCAGACCCCTGCAAAGGCTGCACAGTAAAGGCCTCTGCAAATGTGAGGACAGAAGGACTAGTGTGACCCTTGGGCTGACATCTTAAGGGGGGCTGGTGTCCTTCCATGTTGTTTGTACAAATAAACCTGAGGTGGCATCTATTGGAAGGGAGTGAGGAAGGGAGGGAGATTTAAAAAAAAATGATACAGCTAAATGCTCAGAGATTTCATGCAGAGTCACACAAAGTTGAAAGAAGAAAAAGAAAGAAAAAAAAAACAGTGAGCCTGTTTTTCTCATCTCTAAGGTGAACACTTAGTATTTCTCAAAGAGAACTGAAAATGTTTCCCTAATTCTGAAACACTACTGACTTCAATGGCCATCTCTTTGATGGTGTGAGTCAGCAATTTGTGGCCACTTGCACAAGTTTCAAAGATAATAATTGTTGAAGGTGACTGAGCTTTTGGCACCTGTATGTCAACATATCATTCGCATTCGCTTCTGGAGTCAGTAATGATGGATGGCACCCAGCCACCATGGAGTTATGACATTTGAGAAAAATAATTAAGAAGGAGCTGAAGCTCGATGGATTAGTATAATTAATCTTTCTCAAGGCAACAGTGTGAAAAATAGTTAGAAAAGGTGTGGCCAAATGAGGAATAAGTAAGTCATTACTCTTGCCCTGCCCATTGCTCTGTTTTTAATAGGCTAAATTAAATTTCAAAAAGTTCATTAATTTTAAGATGTAAATGTTGGCAATTTAAGTCAAAAGACATTTGAAAGTCTATTAAATTAAACTCTTTTTTTTTTTTTTCCTGAATGGGCCAGTGGCATAAGAAGCCAAAGAGAAATCAAGTTCAATTGAGGGACCAAGAACACTTTCCTAGTATTGCGAGGCCCTGGGTTCCCTCCTCATACCACTTAAAGAAAAGAAAAAGAGGGAAAAGAAGGTTAACATTGAAGATCTGTAAAGAAGAACTGAAAATATTTCCCTACTTTTCAAACATTGCTGACTCCAACGACCACCTCTTTATAGTCGTGAGTCGCTTATCCTGTGGCTCCTTCAGGAAGTTCCAAAAATAAAAGTTTTTGAGAGTAAAAATGACAGACCCCAACATTTCCTCCTAATACTCATAATTATTTACAGACATAGAAGTATTATATTCGTGAAAAATGATATGACCTATAGAAGTAATTAAATTGCCTTAAGCTTAATAATTACTGGTTATACCATATTCATGTCTTTAACCTGAACACGTTCTCACACCCAAAAGGAAAAGATTATCATTCCATCCTAAATATACAACAATAATCCCTAAGTGAGCAGCAACTCCTCTCCTAGTGATACAATTAGAAAATCAAAACAAACTTGAAGCAAAGAACATTTCCAGAACTCAAAGTGTTTGGTTTGGTTTGGTTTTTGTTTGGTTGGTTGGTTTGGTTTTGGAGTTTTAGTGCTGGGAATTGAATCCAGGGCCTTGTGCATGCTAAGCATGCACTCTACCACTGAGCTACAGCCCCAGCCCTCGAAGCATATTTTTAATAATAATCAATTTCTTTTCAAGATAAGATAAAATGTTAATAAAAGATGGTCTGCTCTGATATTCATTCATTTGCTCAAAAACCTTAACTAAGGGGTGAGAAATTGGAGTTGGGGAAGGTTGCAAAGAAACAGAAGATGTGCTCAGCTCAATTTGACCTCAAGAAGTTTAAAATTTAAGAACTGAGAGCAGTGGATAGAATTAATTAAAATATAGAGGGTGCTATCCTTCCTATCTGGCTGTGGCTTTGTATTCCTTCTGGATCTCTCCTAGAAACAGAAGGATAAGATGCGACCTTTCGTGTCTGTCTTCTTTTACTTAGTGTACTGCCATGTCCTAGCACGTTCAGTACACCATTCCTTATTATGACCCCCATAAAGTTTCATTGTATGGATCTAGCACAAAGTTGTCCATTTGTCCTTTGATGGGAACTTGAGTTATTTCCACTCTTGGGCAATCATGAGTAGTGCTGCTATCCAAATAAGCAAGTTGGTGATTTCTAGGAGGCTGAGGATATGGGGAATGGGAAGTGACTGATTAATGGTTATAGGTTTTCCTTTGGAGTGATGAGAGACATTTGCAACTGGTATTTGGTTATAAAACATTGTAAGTATACTAATTGTCAATGAACTATCATTTTTAAACAATTGATTTTATGTAAACTCTACCTCTATTAATTTTTTTTATGTCAAGGCAAACCCTCTTCTACCTGTCTTAAATAGTGTCCTATGCATGGGTTAAACTACTATAAGGATTCAGCTTGATCATACTGCAACCATCTTAGGTCATAACTGCCCTGATTGCCCCTGGGTAGCTCTGGTCTTTTCCCACATGGTATTTCAGCATAAATAAATGAAATCCTTAGAGTGATATGTGGCACTTTACTACCAGACCCTGGTCACATTAACACTAGGGATGTGCCCAAAGTCTTTGATATTAGCTTGAGATTAACCAGGTATGTTCTGCTTGGATAAAGTCACTTTTGTCTTGATCATTATATAAGCCCACTCCTGATGACCCAAATTGCACAAGTCCACCTGTTTTTTTTGCAGTCTGAGACATATGTCTGTTTGTAAATTCCCAACAGATTGCACCTTGTCCAACCTTGGATCTGTCTGCCTCTTTCTTTGGTCTCATTGTCACTGGAAAAAGTCCTAGGAGTTCCGGGAGAGCGGTCCCTTGACTCAGGACATACACAATAGAAAAGAATCTCAGCATGCATCAGTCAGAGACACAGAGTTAATGAGGAAAGCAGATAAACATTCGAGGGAGAATGTTGGCCATCTCAAGAATGAGAGATGTTTTGGGGGTTCTCAGGCTCTTCAAGGAAACTTGGTAAGGGGTGGGCATGGGAAGTCATGTAGAAATGACAGTAGTCTGGTGATGGCTAGATAATTCATTGTGGCTGGTCATCGTTAGGCCGATGTGGTCTTCATTGTCTGATCTGTAGATAACCCCCCAAATTAGGTTTCTGAAAATTCCCTATCTCTCTTTGCCTAATCTATTTATTGCATGGGTTAACAGTGCACAAGGTAATTTTCAGAAGTGAATGAATTTATGATAACTTTTAAGATTTGTAGATTTCCTAGAAATCTGGTAATGGCAGGACTTAGAGAACTGTCTTGGGAGTTAGGTTTTTGGGTACACAATACACAGTACTAGGGATTGAACCCAGGGGCATTCTACCTCTGAGCTACACCTTCAGCCCTTTTTATTTTGTATTTTGAAACAAAGTCTTGCTAAATTGCTGAGATTGGCCTCAAATTTGTGTGCCTCCTATCGCAGCCTCCCAAGTACTGGTATTACAGGCATGTGCCACCATGCCCAGTTTAAAAAAAAAATTTTTTTTAATTAAAATTAGACCCCGCATGAATAAAAACGTGTATTAGAAACCACTGAATAATTACTATGAAGAGAAATATCACTACAAAGAGAAATAATCACTATAAAGAGAAATATCATCCTGATTAAAAAGAAGAAAACTCACAGCTGTATTCAAGGGTAGATTGGGGCTATCTTAAGGAATACTAAGCATCTGGGAAATGCTGTCAAGATGCTAAAAGTTCACGTGCATGGCAAAAAGTCAAGAGAAAAGGAAGACAACACGGAGGAAAACTCAAGAGAGGATAAATGGGAGTGCAAGGAATGGAAATATCTAGAATAAACTAAGATTGGGGGATACAGCAGTATCTAGGATACTTCCTAGAAGATAACAGGGTCATAAGTTAGAGAAAGCGATGCACTTAGGAGTGTTATAGAACCCACTTAGGAGTGTCACCATTTGAAAAGGGCCCAGTGAACCAAGGACAAGTTATTGGGGGAAGAGAAAAGATCTTTTTTTTTTTTAAGCCTGCAAACCCAAGAAGATAGATGGTGGACTCATGTCCTGAAAGACCACCTTAACTCAGCACAAGTTTTAAGCTCCTTTTATCTTTAGGCAAGGAGGAAAGAAGAAGGGAGG
>PVLC010042921.1:0-12749 GCA_004027655.1 Graphiurus murinus | reverse complement strand
AGAGACGAAAAAGGGGAAATTACCACCGACAGTATGGAAATACAGAAGATAGTCAGAAACTACTTTGAAAAACTGTACTCCAACAAAACGGAAGATCTAGAAGAAATTGACAACTTCCTAGACACATACAACCTCCCTAAATTGAACCAAGAAGAAATCGAAAACCTAAACCGACCAATAACAATCAAAGAAATAGAAATAGCAATAAAGAGTCTACCATCAAAGAAAAGTCCAGGACCATATGGCTTTCCAAGTGAATTTTATAAAACATTTCTAGAAGAGCTAATCCCAATACTACTAATCTTATCTTTATTGACTTGTACCTCTAACACTAGGAGGGTACATGGAGAAAACCTCCAACAATGAGGAATAGTGAGAATTCGCTCTCAGTTCTCCAGTGTTCTAGAAGCAGTCAAATCACTAACGAAATATGCATGCCCATCAAGGTTCTTTGGGTTGCAAGTGATAGAAACACAATTTAATCTACCAGAACAAATATGAGATTTGTTGGAAAAGATTTGGATAGCTTGTATAACTAAAGAAAATACTATAGAAATAATTTACATTGGAAAATGAAACTCTGGTGCTGAAAAACACCAGGTACATGTTTGCTTGTCTCTCATCTCTGCTGCAGGCCTCAGACTCTTCTGTTATTAAAAGATCTTTTCCTTGAAGCATAGATCACTGCTACTGGAAATTTCCAGGGCCATAGTCTAGCAGCTTGGAAAAAAGTCAAGGAAATATAATTTCTCTCTTAGCTTCTACTTGAATAATTTTGGAGGAGGACTCTGGATGTGGCCAGGCACTTTCCTTTTGCACCAGTCACTGTGATCAGGGATTGGGGTACTCTGATTCGCCTAACCTGAGCAATGTGCCCACCTCTGTCACCTGAATCAGGTGGGCTATGTGCATGCTCAGAAATGGAAGAGAAGTTTGAGAGTGGAATCTCTATAGTGCAGACGGAACTACTTGAGGAAGGGAATTTAAGACTTTTTCCAAATTTTATAGACAAGAAACAGGAACCCAAAGACAACTAGTCACTATTTAAGATTAGCTGGGTTTGGCTCTAATGGTGAAATGCTCCCAGCTGACTGGAAGAAGGGTATCTTCACTTAGTCCTTGGTGGAATGTAATCACTCAAAAGGACTCAAACATTACTAAGTCTACACCAGCACTTCAGGAGGAAGATTTCCTAGTTGGATTCTCTATGTTTCAAGAGTAAGATAGACTACAAGAGGATAGGGAGGGATACTGAGAATCTATAGTTACATTGCACTCCACATTCCCCACCCCATTACACTGATAAAAAGTAGGTTTCCATATGTTGCTCTTACAGCATCCTATGCATTTCATTTTTTGACACTCATCACAAATTGTAATTATATAGTAATTTGTGCACTGAGTTAGTTTCCTAGGGCTCTCCTAATAATTTGCTCTAACCTTGGTGACTTAAATTTATTCTCTTGCAGTTCTGGAGGGCAGAAGTCTGGAGTCAGTATGTTTTCTGGGCCACACTCTCTGAAGAGTTTGTGGGAGAATCTGTTGTTTGCTTCTTCTAGTTTCTGGTGGCTGTGGACATTCCTTTGTTCTGTGGCTTGTGGCTGCATCACTCCACTCTCCACCTTCATCTCGATGTCACCTTCTTCTCTGTGTGTCTAAATCCTTCCGCCTTTCCTATGACCATGCATATGATTGCACTTAGGATCAACCTGGATAATTTAGGATAAGCACCTCCTTTCAACATCCTTAACTTGATCTTTTTTTTTTTTGCCACAAAAGTTGATATTCACGACTTCTGGGGATTAGGACATGAGCATATTTTGGAAGCCACTAGTTAGCTCATTACATATGTTACCCCCTCCTACCAAATATCTGGCTCCTTTGTTTGTTTCTAAGTCCCACAGGGTTGAGATCCTATCCTCTTCTTTCCTGATGTATCTCTAGTTCCCAGTCCAGCACCAAATTCATGCTGTATCCATAGCTACTCTATCCTCAGATTTAATTACCCACACATCAAACATATTTGGAAAAAATACATCTGTATTGGTTATGTATGAACTTTTTCCTTTTTATTTTCTAAATAATATAACAATGGTGTACATAGCATTTACATTGTATTAGGTATTATAAATAGCCTAGGAATAATTCAAAGTATGTGAAAGGATATGTGTAGGTTATATGCAAATAGCACCCTATTTTATATAAAGGACTTGAGCATCTATAGACTTTGGGACTCATAGGGATCTTGTAACTAATATTCTGTGGGTATCAAGGAACAAATATAGTTAATAGTCATTTAATAAATAAATCCATGAATTGTGTGCCATTGAATCTTTATGTTTAGGGTTAGTTTGATGCGTTATCTCAAATGACTTGTTCTACCTAAAAGCATGTGGGGAAATATAAATTCCAAAAGATTGGAAAAACACTTGTATAAAATATAAAAGTGGGATAATTCTTCCTGAACTGCTTCAAGTGTTTTCTAGAATTCTGGAAGCATTTCTTCATTTTGCCACACTTGAGTGAGCTCCCACGGATTAACTTCTTGCATAACCTAGAGCAACTATTTGAGTACCTGTTGTCATCCATTTCTTTGTACGTGTTCATCTCCATGGAGGTGGATTAAGATGAGCATTACTTTGGGGCTGATAGACTGACTTAGTGTCCAGCTTGCTCTACTACTCGTGTTCAGAAATTCTTTTAAAATGAATGCATATCATTCCTACTTCTAATGCAGTTTTGAAATAACTTTCCTACTTAACTGAACAAACAAGGCAATAAAATATTTTTCAAATATATTTGAAACAAGGCAGTAAAGAATTTGAAAACAAATAGAAAAAGAAAAGGGATGTATATGTTAGTACTCAGAATGAGATAATTATTATAATTGTGTTCTAAGTCAACCAATGATATTACTGATGTTTGAAAACTTAAAAAATACTTAATTAACAAACTAACGAAAAAGAAAAATATAAATTCATGAGGGGATGAGAAGTGTTTCCTGACTCCAGGTTCTAAAAGAAGAATTTACTGTACGTAGTTTGCTTACAAAGCATCATTGACATTAACCAAACTCAGCAATTCTCCCCATCACACCTACTATGTCCTTTCTTGAAGTTACTTCCAACTGCAATTCTTTGTGGCTACATGGTAATACATGGGAGTTGTGGGAAGGGCAAATGGCAGAGAATAGTGAGAAGCAGTAAACGTTTTCTCTATATCCATTGTGCTTCTAAACAATGAGACCTGAAATAATTAGAATCTTAAAAAATTATTATCTCTACAATCAAGATTGAAGAGTCCTTCAAAAAGTTCAGACATTGATGTTCTTACTCCATTATTGGTAAAAGTCACTAGATTGTAGCATACTACAATAGTACTTGGCACACTGTTGGCATGGACCAATACTGAATGAATAAATGATGCAATGAAACAAGGGCTTTTAGAGCTAAAATGTAGCTCTACTTTCTTTCTACTTTTTACTTAGTTTGAGGGCATCAAACATTAGGCATAATTCCTCAGAACCCCTCTCTTTGCTCACAAACTTCTCTTAACCACAGAGCCTTTCTTTCTTTTTCATTGTGTGTTAGTACAGAGAGATGCTTCTCTCTCCTAAGACCAATCCCTCCATCCTGTGTGTACTTTTGATCTCATAAGGAATTTGGTCCTATCCATCATCTGTTCCCCTTCTTGTAATTTCAACTTCTTTTTCTTAGCTTTCTATTCTTTTGGTATGTAAACATGCTTAAGTAACAGGAAGTCCAAAACTCAAACAATTATTTAAATGTGTGTGAAACAATCTAGAATTCTCAAACTGGAATTGAAATTGTATTAAAAATACTTGGAAAGTAATTTTATTCTAGGATTGTTAGATGATTTGTTATTAGGTCTTAATCTTGCTTACAAAGAATACTGAATTGAGTGAGTGAAGAATCTCTCCAACTAAAAAATAAATAAATAAAATAAGAAATCTCTCCAGCCAGTGTGACTAAAAGTCAGAGGATAAAAGCAGTTGTGTAAATATGTAAGCTGTAGTTTAAACTATTTAAACACTTGTCTTAATTACCCACTAGACAAGCATGATTCTTTAGGGACTTGACTTGTCTAGTTGGGTTGTTTGTCTTGATTAAATTAATTCAATGGCTAGATATCTGAGTTCTACCTTACTCATATGTGGCAACGACACAGCAGATGTATCTGTATAGATGTTCCTTCTAAACATTTACAAATAAGCCATAATTGTAGGGCAGAGCAATTTAAAACAACAACAACAACAAACTTAAATGGTGACCCAGTTCCCAGTTCTTAGAGGCTTTTGATACCAAACCAAGCAACTATTAATCAATGTATCAATTTACCAGGTGGGGTTATGGATTGGGATGTGTTTTTGGAACCCCAGCTTGTCACTTATTGCTTCAGATCCTCTACTCCTTTCTTGACCTCCATGCTCCATTAAAGCAATAGCAGTTGTTTTCATCCTCTTCAAATGAGGTATAGAGGATCTTTCTCTCATTAATCCCTTAGAGAATCAACTGCATTCATTCCTGCAGAGGCCCAGTGGAGATCTCTGGGATAATGACCACCTGGTTCAGGTCTGCTCAATGGCAGATACAACTGGGAAAAAAATGAACCCAGGTCTAGTCCTAAAAGGTAAAGTTTCACACACCAAGGCATTCTACCCCTGGTTGTCTTACTACTGAAGCCAGAGACATCCTAGTGCTTTTCAGAAGGGAAATACATCATCAGAACACCACTGGTAATGCTAGTAATGCCAGTGCCAATTTTGCATCGCCAGAAGTATGTGGTCCTTTACAAGGATTCTGAGAGGAATAACTGACCATTTGAAGGGCTCTTTTTGTCCTGACAAATTAGAGGACAGGATTCTTCAGCAGTGTTGAGATTTACAGAATTTTGTTCTTTTGTTTTGTTTTCTCATGGGACAGCGTCTTCATGATTGCCATTTTATCTTGTTGGAGAGAAAATCGTGTTTAGATATAAGGGAGCAGATGGTCATGATCTGGGCGACTAAAATGCAGGGATCTAGAAGGATACCTTGAATAGTCAGATAGTCAGACACTCAGACACAGTGGAAGAGAGGTTTTGTTGAGAAAACAGAAAAGAGTTGAATCATTCCTTCAACTATTCCAACTATATGAATCTTGCCCTGACCATTCTATTTAAAATCTGACTCACAGATGCTTTCAATCGTTTTTTGTTTGTTTGTTTTTATTGTGGATTGAACTCAGGGACATTCTACCTCTGAGTTATACTACAAACTCTATTTTATTTTTTAGTTTGAAACAGAGTCTGACTAAGTTGCAGAGGGACTCACTAAATTGCGGAGGCTGGTCGCAAACCTGCAATCCTCCTGTCTCAGCCTCCCAAGTACTAGGATTACAAATGTGCCCCACCATGCCTGGATTCCAGTCCTTTGCTGACGACTGTGCCTTACCTTTTCCATATCCCGTATCCTTTCTATATAATATAATTGATTTATGTTTGAGTTCCAGGATCTCTCTCTCCATTAGGGTGTAAGTTCCGCAATGGCAGAGATCTTTGTTTGGTTCATGAAGATCAAATTGAACCACTTACAGTGAAATTTCCAATTGGGGTAGGTTATTTACTACAGTGCTTTATCCCAAGAATATAAAACAATGCTTGGTGCATAGTAGGCCCTCAATGAGTACTTAGTGAATGAATGATGGAGTAGTAGAAACCTACTAATAGGATATACTGATACTAGTCCTACTAGTAGGATGATACTGATATAAGTAGGACAATGAGAAAGTGTGGATGGAAAATATTTTTATTTATGGTTGAAATTTGCCTTATAAATTCTTAGCAGGCTCTTAAAAAACAGGAATGGTTCAAAATATTCATTCGAAAGCATTTTTTTTTTTTTGTATTCTAATGTACATAAAACCTATGGGAGGATTGATAATAGCTATCTGCGCTTCTTTCCAAAGCTCATTTCAAGTATTCCACTGTGACTGAAACGCAGAGCCTGCTCCTGTCCTTCCTTTGCAGTTCCCACTTCAGCTAAGATCAGGATTGATTCCAGACAGTCGAAAGCCTTTTCTTATCCACTTACCCTTCTTTATGCTCACTCTGTCCCTCCTCTCCTGGATCATCACTGTCATCTGTCCTTCTCTTCTTTGCCCATCTTTCCTTTCATTATACCTTCAACCTGGGCTAAGATCAGTTCTCCATTCTCATTTGAAAAATTGAATCATTGTGCTAGGATTTGGCTTTGGAGTGTCCTTCACAGACTCATACGTTGAAAGTTTGGTCCCCAATACAGCAATGTTCAGAGGTAGAACTTTTAGGGAATGATTGGATCATGAGGGCCGGAACCTCATCAGTGGAATAATCCATTTGATGGATTCATAACTTGAATGGACTATTGGAAGTTGGTGGAAACTGTAGGAAGTGGAACCTACTTGAAAAGATTGAATCATTGGGACTGTGCTCTTGGAGACCACATCTTGTCCTCAGCCCCCTCTGTATCCCGGCTGCCATGAACTGAATAGCTTCTCTTTACCACACCTTCCCGCCATGATGTTCTATCTCACCTCACGCTGAGGCGGTAGAGCCAGCCATCCATGGACTGAAACCTCTGAAACTGTGAGCCAAAGTAAATCTTCTCTCCTCTAAATTGTTTTTCTCAGGTATTTGTCATGGCGGTGAAAAGCTGACACACTGAGTGCTTGACCCAAACCATCTAGTTTTGTGTAAGTACATACTATGATGTTTCCACATGAAATCACCTAATGACCCATTTCTCAGAACATATTCCTATCACTAAACAACATATGACTCTATGGAACACACAACATCTATTTTCCTAGATAAAGAAACCAAAGCTTAGAATAAGGATGTATGATCAAAGCACACACAGCTAATAATGGTAGAAATTTGAATTATCATAGCAACCAACATGCATTAAACAAATGATTTGTGTCAAGTATGACACAAACATGATGTTAGTTAATTTTTACAGCAACCCCCTCCACATGTAGATCAATATTCTGAGGTTAAGAGAGGTTGAGTAAATTATCATGGTTGTCCTGCTGGTTAATCACCTCTTGTAATCGTTAAACAACTGTTTATTGAGCCTATAATCTCTGCAAAAAGAAATATGCTGTCAGCTGAGTCTACAGAAAGTCCTTGTTCTAGCAATGACATAGTCATGGTCAATATATATTAAGCTTTCCTTAGGTCCTAGATATTGTTCTATTTCACTCTCAGCACAACTCTGTGATATAGATAGGATTATCATGAAATACATTTTTAGATGAGAAATTGGGTCTTAAGGACTTCCTAAAGCCCTGTGAGTGGTAGATGATCTGGTTTAAGCACTGGTGGATGAACCCATAAAATCTGTCTTCAGAATTCGTTTTTCTTATCACTATGCTAGGCTATGCTTCTTTCTGGGCATTAAAAGTCTAGTGAGCCAGAAAGACATTAACAGTGAACCACAAGGAAACCACGGGACTTTCAGACAAACTTCCACACTCATTGGAGAGGTAATCTGAACCAGTTGACTTTTTTTTTCTTTTTTTTTGCGGTACTGGGGATAGAACTCAGGGGCATTCTACCTCTGAACCCCAGCCCTATTTTTTTTTTGAGGTATTGGGGATTGAACTAAGGGGCGTTCTACCTCTGAGCTACACCCCCAGCCCTATTTTTTATTCTTTAGTTTGAAACCACTAAGTTTTTGAGTCTCACTAAGTTGTGGAGTGCCTCACTAGGTAACTGAGGCTGACCACGAACCCAGATCCTCCAGTCTCAGCCTCCCAAATGCTGGGATTACAAGTGTGCGCCACCACGCCCGGCCCAGCTCTATTTTTTATTCTTTATTTTGAAACAGTGTCTCACTAAGTTGCAGAGTGCCTCACTAAGTAGCTGAAGCTGACCACAAACCCGTATCCTCCGGTTTCAGCCTCCCAAATGCTGAGATTACAAGCTTGCGCCACCACGCCCAGCTTAGTTGACTTCTTTTTGACCTTCACATGACATCAGCTTCTCCCAACCTGCCAGCTCCATGGGGACTAGGCACCCCTGTGAGTATATGTTTGCTAAGATTCTTATCATTTACATGATATCAAGCAAACCCAACTTTTATATAATGATATCTATTGAATGTAAAAAAAAAAATGCCTGTCAAGTTAAAAAGAAAGAAAATGCTTATAAGCATTCCAAACATTTGTTTTGTGTTGGCTGGATTTGGAGTCTAAATAAAAGCTGCAAGTGTGACTAATAATTATAATCTAATTTAGTGCACTGGATTGGAAAGGAGTAATTACTGCATAGGACTTTTTGGAATAAATGATTTATGGTTGACCTACAATAGATTATAAATTTGGAAAAGGGAGGAATTTAATGCAAATTAATTAAGTTTGGAGCCCATTCTGATTAGGTTGGTAGGATAGTGAAAAATTCAAGAACCTTGTATTATTTGGTTGAGTTTTGACTCTAGATGTGGGATAAACATTCTTTTGGAGTGTGCAAGATTTGGGCATAAAGACATAGGCCTCATGCCAGGCCTTGAACTTCTCTGATCTGATCAGAGAAGAGCCTTGAAAGAAAAACTAAGTGTTTTTTCCAGGAGGAAAATATATTTGTATAGAATTTTACACGTTCCAAGATATTTTTCTTTTTCCAATATGAGGGTCTCTGGAGCCACTCATAACTACTATTACTATGATTTACCGAGTGTGTGTGATGAGCCAGATATTAAGTCCAGGATTCCCTGCCTCTGTAAAGTTGGCTTTTTGTTGTGGCGACTGTCACATGCGTGTGGTATGTTGAACAGCATCGCTCGTCTCTGTTGACTAGATGCTAGTCCTACTCTCCAATTGTGACAACTAAAAATGTCTCCAGACACTGTTGATTATCCTCTGGGGATGGGAAGCTAAATTGCTCTTAATGAGAAGGACTGTGCCAGTCCCTTTATGTGCATTATCTAATTCATTCCTTATAATAATCCGTAAGGCAAAAATATTAGTGCCCATTTCACAGATGAAAACACTGAGGCTTAGAGAGGGGGCACTGAGTCATAGTTACATAGCTAATCTATGTTGAAACTAGGATCCCACAATAGATTTCTATAGATCCAGATATCCCTGTTTTTAGCTAAATGACATCTTTGAGATTGTATCGCCTCCATCGTTTTCGCCTCCATCGTTTTTGATAAATAAAAGCCAGGCAATTAGGTGATTTGGTCAAAACCACACAACTGGTTTATAGCAGAGATTGGATTATGATCCATGTATCTGCAAATCAGCTAGTTATGGGAGGTTGAATGCAGGTGATAAATGAAAAGTACATTCAGAGTGACCCTGGCTATGTTGCTGGTCTTATTTTTTTTTCTTTTTAAATGTTTTTTTTTTCTTTTTAAATGTTCCCCATTTATTTGCACAATTTAGGTTTTGAGTACAAAGGAATCTGTGTCTATTAACTCTAAAACACATACTGATATTTTAAAATCTGTTTCTTAACATTGGAAAGAAACAGACCCTAGGGTTGTTGCTGCTTTATAATTATGCATAAAAGCATTCCAACCCACACAAATGTTTTAGCAGCCCATCTTCCCACCAGCAAATAGAGAGGAAGCCAATTAAACCTGTGAGTATTCTTTTCTGTTACTGGCATACTCTGGTAGTGGTGGTGGGCCAGGGACTAAGTGGAGAGATAGCTGCAAGGCTATAATAAAACAGCAACAGACAGGTTTGGATTAGAACTTTGCAATGACCACTCCAGCCAGAATTATTATTCAATACCATGTATAGCACAGTGGGGCCTGATCTGAAATTTCTGCCCAGTGAGTGCTTAACCATGGAAATCAATGTTTTCTCTACAGTGGATAGACAAGTGCTTTCAGAATCTGGTAGGCTGAAGAAATCTAATAGAGAAATCTGCATAATTAGCTCTTTGACTAATCTTGCTTTTGCCTTGGGGTAAGAGGCAATTTAGGCTGCAAAGCAGTTTAAATATTTGAACTGTATGAAAAAAAAGTTCAGGTGTGAGTGGACTTTTCAGATCTAGGGCAATAATCTTATTCTCCAAATAAAATGTCCCTGGAAGGTCTTCGTTCTTTTGGGATATAGCAACTTACTTCTGGTAAATAAGTTTCTTTAGAGAGTACATGGAGATATTGCCGAGTTTCAATGAATATGTGTTTACAGATTGTTGAAGGCTAGAGACATCAACCACAGATGCAATCAGTGAGCAGGAGTGGACCAAGAGGGAGAAGTCATTAGGGAAGAGCAAAGACGACCATCAGCAGACAAACAATACCTTCCTGGTAATAACAGAAGATACAGAGGAAATCATTTCAAGGTGTAAAAACACAGCAGAGCACACTATTTTTAGTCTTGCTATTCACTTTCCTAAAAGGAACTACTGTAGACACAGAATTCAGAGTTCAAAAGCCCATCTATGAACCCAGATAGCCAGGGTTGCAATCTTGGTTCTATTACTAGCTAGTTGTATGACCTGGGATGAGTCTTTTAATTCTCTGTACTTTGTTGTCCTCATTATAGGTTGCATTTATTATGTGAACCATTTCCTAGAGTTGTTTATAAGGATTAACTAAGATAAGACCAATGGAGATTTAGATCTGGACACAACATATATAGAGATAGTAGTTAGTGAACACTGGCTGTTACAGTCTACCTCATCACTCATTAATGGGTGACTGAGGCTCAGAACAAATAGTTGCAAAACTTGACTCCTTGTCTGCTTCATAGAATCAAAAGACTGTCATGTGTATAACTATAGTGCCTTCTCAGTATACCCCAGCAGGGCAAGGAAATGACATGACAGGAACCCAGATATAGAGGGTGTCTAGCACAGGTGGCACCAGTTTACATAAAAGCAGCATAATCACCTTTGCACCCAAGACCTGGCTCATTCAACACAGTGACATCTGGGAATGTGAGCCATTGTTGGCGAACAAAGAAAAAGCAATACTGATACGTATTTCATTTTCATTCCGTTAGAACACTATTGCATACAAGTATGTCTGGTTTAACCTTTAGGACAGGACAGAAGATTCTAAATGCCCTATATAGGGGATATTTATTTATTTATTTATTTTTTGTGGTACTGAGGATTGAACTCAGGGGCATTCTATACCCTCAGCCCTATTTTTTATTCTTTATTTTTGAAACAGGGTCTCACTAAGTTGCAGAGGTAGCTGAAGCTTGCCGTGAACCGGATCCTCTAGTCTCAGCCTCCCAAATGCTGCGATTACCAGCATGCACCACCACCCAGGCTCTATAGGGGATATTTATGTCAAGTTGTTGAGATGATCACACCTTAGGAGAGGTAAAATGAGACTCCTAACTGTATATTCAGGTTTAGATGTTGAGTATGTTTTGATTGATAACATAATTCTTTGAGTTCATAGAGCAAATGAAGCTTTTTAACTGGTCAGCATGTCAGGGCCATACATGCTTTCAGTTTCACCATTAAATAAACTTGGTCTTTTGAAGGAGGATAAAGCAGTTGAACTAATCATCATTGGGTCTTCTTTAAGCAGCCATTGGATAGTTAAGACAGTGAAGAGCAAACCTCTTTCTCACACATTGTGGGGGGAGAGAGAACAAAAAAATTAGGCCCACTCTGATGGAAAGAGCCAGAAGGATGGGTGTGGAGCAGCCAGAAAGGACTATACTGCAGTCACACGATGGCCCCAGTAGGTCACCCAAGTCCATCCTCTGATCTCTGGAGACCCAACTCCATTCTTCCAACTTTCCTCTAACCAAGTGTTTAGTCTGGTAGACCTGGGCTCAGCCTAATCACAATTTGGGGAGCCATTTCTTCATCATCATCTGCTATCTTATTTTAAGAAACAGAAAGACTATACCATCGGCACATCCCATTCCAAGATGAGAGTAGAAGAATGGGAAAGACCAGATGAATCAGTGTTACTCTTTTGGTTTTGTCCATCTTCATCTTTTAAAATGTTCAGTTTAATCAAATCATACTGAGATAGAGGATTAAATTTCACCAAGATCAATTTCCTTCTAATTCAGTGGCACTGTGGCAAGGTTGTTGAGCATCCAGCATGTAAATAAATTCTCCTGGAGGTTGAGGAAGGAGAAATCATGTTTACCTTGCCAGGCACCTGGAGTAGGGTTGAAAGTTATTAGAAATCAGCAATAGTTACAGATGAGGTGACACTTTAATTCCAGGAGATTGGGATTTGGAAAAATGATGTCACTTTTTTCTGACAGCTGAGCCAGATCTTGAGGACTCTGCACATCTTTCATGTGACCTCCTGGTGCACTGATGAAAAGAAAGATGGTTTATTTATGCTTTTAACCTTTCATTTCCAGTTCCATCCTTCCAAATTTAGGTTAATGACTTTCCTTCTTTAACATTGTGGATGAATCAGGTCATGTCACAGAGAAAAACATACAGTCTGCAAATTCATCATTTTTAAGGTTATGAATATCAACAAAATAACTAACTTTTAGGAAAATAAAATTGAAGGAATATGATTTATGGTATATAATTTTTAAAAATTGAGCGTACAAGCCAGGCGTGGTGGCGCACGCTTGTAATCCCAGCATTCGGGAGGCTGAGACCGGAGGATCCGGGTTCGCGGCCAGCCTCAGCTACCTAGTGAGGCACTCCGCAACTTAGTGAGACTCGGTTTCAAAATAAAGAATAAAAAATAGGGCTGGGGGTGTAGCTCGGAGGTAGAATGCCCCTGAGTTCAATCCCTGGTACCGCAAAAA
>PVLC010042920.1:0-12750 GCA_004027655.1 Graphiurus murinus | reverse complement strand
GGTACTGGGGATTGAACTCAGGGGCGTTCTACCTCCGAGCTATACCCCCAGCCCTATTTTTTATTCTTTATTTTGAAACCGGGTCTCACTAAGTTGCGGAGTGCCTCACTAGGTAGCTGAGGCTGGCCGCGAACCCGGATCCTCCGGTCTCAGCCTCCCGAATGCTGGGATTACAAGCGTGCGCCACCACGCCCGGCTTTTTTTTTTTTTTTTTTGAGTTCATGGTTTAAATAGTTTATTGCATAAGGTAAATTACTGTTGGAGGGATGATTTGCTGGGCACGGTTCTCAGCTATGCAGGAAACTTGGCAGGATTGTATCCTGCTAATATAGCTGGGAGGTAGGTAGAGCACCCTGGTTTCAATAGGGACATAGCTGCAGGATGGAGAAAGTTTGTTACAATATTAACTGCAGGGGGTGAGCATGCTCTGACTGCAGGAATCGCCTAAACCCTAGGTTAGATCTCAGACTAGGATGTTTAACATCCTGAGGCTTGGCTTAGTTTCCTCACTACACTTTCAGATGCTAATTGGCTAAGCCTCTTAAAACCCCAACCCACTCCCCTCGCAGTGGCTAATTTAGCTTAAGCTAATGAGTATCCTGTTACCCCAGGTAGACATGGCCAGGTCAAAGCCAAAACTAGAGATGAATTCCTCAAACAGCGTTAAGTAAGTTTTTAAGATAATAAGTAAATCATAATCACTCACCAAGTTTTACTGGACTGGGTATCTTCTTTTTCAGCAGGAAAAGGAATGGCTTACAAAGAGAAGCTTTTATTTGAGCAGATGAACATTCATGTTGAGAGGTGGCTTTCAGGTTTTTACAGAAGAGGTCCACGTGTCCGTGATCAGAGAAGGGTTCTACTAAAGAACTCGTCAAATAAAACATGCCATGAAGAGTACAAACCAGCTGACCAACTACAGAGGCAAATTCCTTCTTGACCATGTTAGAATCATCTTTCACTTTCTCTCTGGGAAAACAAGAGAAAGACCAAAGCTTCTGGCTCAACATTTTGGGTTAGACTTGCTTAGCTTAACAGTATCTTAAAAGACAAAGCTTTTATTATTTTAATTAAAATTTTCTTTCTTTTTTTTTTTTTTTTGCAGTACTGGGGATTGAACTCAGGGGCATTCTACCTCTGAGCTATACCCCCAGCCCTACTTTTTATTCTTTATTTTGAAACAGGTTCTCACTAAGTTGCGGAGTACCTCACTAGGTAGCTGAGGCTGGCCGCGAACCCAGATCCTCCAGTCTCAGCCTCCCAAATGCTGGGATTACAAGCGTGCGCCAACCACACCCGGCTAAAAATTTAATTCTTAAAGTAAAAATTGTATTCCCAAACTAAAAGCAATATTTACTCCATATATTCAGCAATAAACAAGATTTACATACACAGAGAATTATGATCTTTCCAATCAAATGGCAGATTTGAATTAATATCTTAATACATACATAAGCATCTTGGGAACTCTGTTATAAGAATTCTGCTGCTGCAACAAGATAAAAAATCCATTAACACAACTAGCGCGGATTATTTCATGGGAGCTTTGCAGGGCCCAGTTGTAAACCGCTGTTCTCCATTCAAGGAATATTCTTCTTGGAAACAGAGTTAGAAGAAACACACATCTTGACTGTGCCTGTGGTGCTGAAAAAATTAAGTCTATTAAACGAGATATCTAATAGTGTCAATTTAATAAGCACACATACATATGTATGTATGAATAAATGTATGTATGTAGTGAAGTCAAGTAACTTTTAAAGTAAATATAATATCTAACTTAAAAGCAGGTATACTGAAAAAAAAACTATACAAAACTTTACTAAGTAATCGGGGAAATACAAATTGAAAATCACATCTATCAGATACCAAAATAAATAAATAAATAAAACAACCTTAAAATAGTTATCATATTTTCTTCTCTTTCTAGGTAGCAATTTTTTTTTTTTTTTTTTTTTTTTTTTTTTGGTACCAGGGATTGAATTGATGCTCCAAGCTACACAAGTTACTCCATTCTACCTCTGAGTCCCAGTCCCAGCCCTTTTTATTTTATTTTGAAACCGAGTCTCACTAAGTTGCTGAGGCTGGACTCAATCCTAGATGCTCCTGTCTCAGCCTCCCAAGTACTGGGATTACAGACATGCACCACCTCACCCCACTAGCTAGCCAACAATTTTAAGGCCCGACCATGTCAAGCATCAGTAAGAATGTGAAACAACAGTAACTGCCATAGGCTGTTGATAGGAGTGTAAATTGGTACATCTTTGGAGACAAATCCAGCAGAACAGAGTTAAGTGTGTGCAAACCTTACAACCAAACGATTCTACCCATAGGTAGTCACCTTAAAATAATGCTTCTCCAACTTCAATATGCATATGAATCGTCTCAGCTTGTGAAATACAGATCTTGAACCAGTAGGTCTGCGTGGAGCATAAGAGTCTCTAATTTCTAACAAGTTCCCAAATGGTGGTAATGCTGCTGATCTGTGGACACTTCAAACAGCAAGGTTCTGTAATGACTAAAGAGTCTTTTAAGCAGGCATGTGATGTACACCTGTAATCCCAGTATTCGGGAAGCTGAGATGGGAGGATCACAGGTTTGAGGCCAGCCTCAGCAATTCAGCAAGACCCTCAGCAACTTAGTGAGACCCTGTTTCAAAATAAATTTTTAAAAAATGGGCTAGGGGTATAGCTCAAAAGGTAGAATACACCTGTGTTCAATCCCTAGTACCGAAAAGGAAAAAAAAAAAAGTCATTCATAAAAACATTAATTGAAATTTTGTTTGTAATTATGAACTGGGAAACAACTTGATTGCCCACCAATAGAGAGGATCGATACAAGTGTTTATCCTACAGTTAGCTATTATTTAGAAGTTTAAATAAAATACAGGATACATGTATCACCATAGAGAAGTCCCATAAAAATGTTGACTATTGAAACGTAAGTTGTTACAAGAGAAAAAAATTCTATATGTTATTTTGTGGTACATATAATAATAAACGTAATAAAACATTTATCAGAATAGTAAATACCAAATTCAGAGCAAGTTATCTCTGAGGAGAAAAGGAAGGGAAGGACAATAAAAGGGTTTCTATTATGTTCCCTCCTTGCCTCCTTTCCTCTTTCTTCCTTTCTTCGCTTGACTTTCTTTCTTTCCTTCCAGTACTGAGGCTTAAGCCAAGTTCCTTGTACATGTAGGCAAGTGCTCTTCTACTGAGCTGCACATCCCAGTCCTTTTTATTTTATTTCATTCATTCATTAGTTCATTTATTTTATAGCACTGGGAATTGAACCCAGAGACATTCTACCTCTGAGCTACATTTCCTAATTTATTTTGAAACAGGGTCTCATTAAGTTGTTGAGGCTGGCCTCAAACCTGTGATCCTCCTTTTCAGCCTCCCAAGTACTGGATTACAAGCATGTACCACCATGCCAGCTCTTTTTTATTCTCAGACAGGATCTCACTAAGCTGCCCAGGCTGGCCTCAAACTTATGACCCCCCTATCTCAGCCTCCCAATTACTAGGATTACAGGAAGGTACCACTGAGCCTATCTAACATTTTTATTTCTTAAATTGGTGTATTATTCTCCATTTTTTCTGTATGTCTAAAATATTTAATCAGTTTCTTAAGTGAATGAAGATCAAGATATTTAAGAATATATTTCAACTTTTTATAAAAAGAAAGGAAATAGGATATATGTGGCATGCTTTCATTTGTTACTTTATACATATTTAACTCATTTCTGAGTTATCTCATTTCTGAGTATAACTTCTTTTTTAATTATTGAAAAAATGTAAAAAATAAGTGCTATAAACTATAGAGATGAGTTAAGACATAGAAAAAAAAACTACACATATAAGACAAAATTTTATGATCACTTACAGTAGCTGTCTGAAACCCTCTGGCTTAACGTAAGAAGATCGGTAGCAAACGTGGTCGTCTTTAAAGACTCATCATCAGAATGGGCATAAATCCACGGAAGTGAGAGCATTCCACATAAGTCTTCTAGAACATGATCTTCAAATGAAGTTTTTACTACAGAAGCACACAATAAGACATAAATTATACCTATTCTTTTTGTGTGTGTGTGGTACTAGGGATTGAATCCAGGGGTACTCTACATCCAAGCTACACCTCCAGTCCTATTTTTTATTCTTTATTTTGAAAGAGTCTCACTAAGTTGCAGAGGGCCTAAGTAGCTGAGCCTGGCCTCAAACCCAGATCCTCTGATTTCAGCCTCCCAAGTACTGGATTACAAGCGTGCGCCACCACACCTGGCTTATACCTATTCTTTAATGGTGTTTAATTCCGTGTCTTTTTTTTCAATGAAAAAACACACCGGGCGTGGTATCACACACTTGTAATCCCAGCATTTAGGAGGCTGAGACAGGAGGATCCAGGTTCGAGGCCGGTCTCAGCTACCTAGTGAGGGAGGCCCTCCACAACTTAGTGAGACCCTGTTTCAAAATAAAGAATAAAAAAAAGGGCTGGCGGTATAGCTCTGAGGTAGAACCCAAGTTCAATTCCCAGTACCGCAAAAAAAAAAAAACAAAAAACATTCAGAACACCGAATGGAATTACAATGAACATTCAGTAAGTAGGTTCTTAATGTAAAGGGCCGTGAATGATGTGCTAGGATCACATTCAGGGCCTTGAGCATGCCAAGCCTATCCTCCACCACCCAGCTAAACCTCCAGCCCCATGAATGATATTCTGAGGTCTGTGAAGCCAGAGAAAATAAATGTGACTTTTTATCAATGTACTTTTTAGAAGGAGAATCATACCATTCTTAAGATTCTCAAATCATAAAACTTAAAAGTTATAAACTTCTATTAACTGAATAATAAATCAAAATATTATACAAATAAATTTGGAACTCAGAAATTACTGATAAGCTTAACTGACTGAAATCAATTAAAAACCAGTAGGTATTCCTAACACTTGTGCAAACGTTTGGATTCCGGGGAAAGGAGAAAGCCCGTTTCTACAGTGGTTAGGATGATTCTGATCTGCTTATTTGCACTCACCTTGCATATAAAGCAAAGCATCATAAATTTTCACCACGTTATCAATGACTGGCTCCAGTTCAGCTTTCTGAACAGATTCCAACAAACTCCTACAGCTCTTAAGCACTTTTGTGTAAAAATCCAAAGACATCCAAGTTATCACTACGGAAGGTTTCTTCTTACGTTTGGGTTGACAGTCCTTGAAATTATGGCTGCAGTAAGTATATTTTTTAGAGACATGAGAATTATGTTATAGTAACATAGTCATGTTATAGTAACATTATATTATAGTAAAGCCAAAAGAAATTCTGAATACAAAAATAATTTATAACTTTAAACCAATTTAAAGTAAATAAACAAATCAATTACTATCACTATTAAGTTTAATCTTTTTATGTTGGCTTTCATTACTTAGGATTGGGGAATTAAAATTAATCTGGGCTCCTTACATGTGGCATCACCAGATTTAAAAACATGACAGAAGACACACGCCTATATAACCATTAACTGGCTTAGTAAATCCTTTCTTTAATAGGACAATAGACCAGTCTAATCATCTAATTCCTTCAAGTGATCTCAATTCCCATTATATATTGAAATCTGAATTAACATAGCTTACCTAAAATCTCGTTTATAATTTTGAATTGGCTAGTTAAAAAAGTGAGTCAGAAACTGCAAAATGATGAAAAAATCAACAAGGAATACGCATCTAAAATGTGGCAGTGAAAGTAAGTCTAAATCCTTAAAGAGGGGTCGCACCTTGATTCTCTTCTGAGAGAACATTCAAATGAACAGTTCTAAACCGAAAATCTACCTCTAACAAGTTCTAGATTCTTATGTTAGTATCAAAGGGAGAAATGGGCGGGGTTAAAGCTATGCTGACTCTTGAGTTATGCATACATGTGTTCTGCTGCCTTCTAGCAATGTCTCCTCAGCAAATTTAGTTATTTGTCTGAAGCAAAAATTTTAAAAAATTTTAAAAAAAGGAGCCTTAACTTCTCTGAGACTCAACTTCTGTATTGTCAAGTGAGCACAACAGCATTTAGCTTTAGTACTGTTGTAAAGATTAAATTAGATGTGCCCACTGCTTACCATGGTGCCTAGCATTTATGAGGCACTTGGCAGAAAATAAATTTCTTATCCACTGCACCGAAAAGTTTGTGTTATAAGTTCACATAAGTCGAGTGAACGAAGGTCTTCTAAAACAGTAAATCCAAACTCACTACAGGAAACCCACCCAGAAAATACAAGTGGTTTTACCAGTCCGTGTTTTGATGCGAACAGTGAACAGCACACAGCGCAGTCAGCTGTAAGACAACAGCAATTCCTTCTAAAGTCTCAACAGCAGGACTCGTTAGACTACCGCGTTCAAGGGAAATCTGAAGGGATTCCGCTTTCTGTTTCAGTGCACTCCACAATATGCTCTTTTTGTTCATATCCACGTTTTTAATTCTATAATTAATTATAATCACAGTAGAAAGATATTGTCAACATAAATTTGGTTCACACATGAATCACAGGGCCAGAGGTAGAGCTTAGTGGTAGAACACATAATTAGCATATGCGAGGTCCTGGATTCAATCCCCAGTACAAAACAAAAACAAAAACAAACCAGGAAACATATTTAAAACAAAGCAAAAATACCATGCAATATAACTTCTATCTATACTAGGATGGATCTTAAACAATAATTAAAACAATGTTCAGGCTGGCTGAAATACAGCAATTCTTTGGCTATGTCACAAAAAATAGTTTACTTCGTAACATCTGAAAAATTATTGATAGATGTATGCATCCATCTCAGGGATTTTCCATGTATTAAAAAGGCATGTAAAAACATTCAGAGTAACTATATTTAGCCATGAAATGTTTCTTACTAGAAAAATCACAATAACCATTAAAATAGTTTATTCCTTTGACTACATAAGAAAGATATTCTTTGTATTTAGATCAAGAACTCTAACTAAAGTTGCTATTTTTTTTTTCTTGTGGTACTGGGGATTGAACTCAGAGGCATTCTACCTCCGAGCTACACCCCCAGCCCTATTTTTTATTCTTTATTTGGAAACAGGGTCTCACTAAGTTGCGGAGTGCCTCACTAGGTAGCTGAGGCTGGCCGCGAACCCAGATCCTCCAGTCTCAGCCTTCCAAATGCTGGGATTACAAGTGTGCGCCACCACGCCCGGCTTAAAGTTGCTATTTTAAAGTGAATAGAATTGACGGGCATGGTGGCGCACGCTTGTAATGCCAGTACTTGGGAGGCTGAGACAGGAGGATCTCAGGTTCTTGGCCAGCCTCAGCTAATTAGAGAGGCCTTCTGGAACTTAGTGAGACCCTGTTTCAAAAATAAAGAATAAAAAATAGGACTTGGGGGTGTAGCTTGGAGGTAAAATGCCCCTGGGTTCAATCCCCAGTACCACCAAAAAAAAAAAAAAAGTGAATAGAGCTGCAGTAAGTGAGTTCATACTCTTCCGACTGCTTGGACGCTCTTCTGGAAGAGCTGAGGGAGGAGCTGAGCCTGCGTCTTTTGTGTGACAGTCCATCCGGATCACTGCTGAGATTCTCCTGCTCAGCTTGGCACCCAGTCTCCTCAATGATTTCCATACTTTCCATTTTCAAGGCTGCATAAAGTGGCCCCAACAGGTACTGAGAAAACAAAAATAATTTAAAAAAATATCACTTAGGAAACATGTCTACATTGTTTATAGGTAGCAACAAAGCATTAGGAGTTAGTTACATGTCTTCTAGTAAGGCAAACTATTTTGAGGGTATCATAAGGCAAACCAAGCATCCAAGTTAATCTATATTATTTCATGGTCTATATTTCAATGATGGTTCTATAGTCTTCAAAGGCTTAAGACAAATCCTTCTCTCTATAATCTGTTTTATCCTCTATCAAAATGTTACAAAGAAAAATTCTATAAGAAAATTTCCAACTTATTTTATACTACAAGTCCAGCCAGATTTATCAAGTTACTACACAGCTGAGTATTTTATTGTATTGCTTGTCTCCCTCAGTTCCAATAGGAAAAAGTACGTATTTTGGCATGACTAAATTACTCACAGGTTTCCTAAAAATGATTGATTATAACCTATCAAAGATAAAATCTATGGGAATAATCAAAGTTTCTGTAATTAAGCTGGTAACTAGCCCATTTTCAATTAATAATGCAACAAACTCTACTTTAAAACATTCCACTCTATTGACAGTTCACTAACTTAATGAACAAATGCTTCTGAAATCAAAGTAAAAATCCATACTGGGGAACCAGACTAGACTATGAAAACCATTATGTCCTCAACATACATTATTATTAAAGATATTATATTTTCTCATTATTATATCTTGTAAAATACATACACTTAATGTATAAACAAAATACATACTTGATAAGTAGCCTTAAAAGTTACTTACCGCCACATCTACCTGAACTCCAAGAACATCTACAAGAGCTCTACAAATATTTCTCACGTAGACCCTCCTGACTTGCAAAGCAGATTCATAGCCGGCTGGCACAAATTTAAGGAAATACTGCAGCAAATGACACAAAGCTGCTTTCAGCAAATCAGACTTGAGCTGCAGAAGCACACCATCTTCAAACATGACACAGAGCTTTTCCAGGAGCATATTTAAATAAACAGGCTCAAGAGTTCTATGCGCTTCTGCCTCAGAGGGGAACAGTGTCTTTATCAGCTTGGATAACGGCTCTTCATACAGTTTTAACTCGTCAGCATCCATTTCTACGAGATGTTTCAGTAATTCCAAAAATGAGCTGAAGAAAGTGTTGGCTGGTTGTGCTGGAAGTCCTCCAAGTTCAAAGAGTTCAGTTATAAGGCTGATTGCTAAGGATTTAACTTTCGGACTACCATATTCTAGCAGAACACAACCTACTCGCCAAAGTAAGAGTTCTTGTCTT
This sequence comes from Graphiurus murinus, assembly GCA_004027655.1. Classification (NCBI taxonomy): domain Eukaryota; kingdom Metazoa; phylum Chordata; class Mammalia; order Rodentia; family Gliridae; genus Graphiurus; species Graphiurus murinus. Next base: position 3,828 of record PVLC010042920.1, on the reverse strand, counting down.
CTAAAAAACACAGTTGCAATAATACGAATAAGAACCATTAATAAACTGACTTCGAGAAATTCTAAATTTTGCATGCTTGCTAACTGCAAAGGAGCTGGTTGCAAATATCCCATGTGTTCATCTAATTGGCTTAAAAACCGGTTAACAGTCACTGGCCATTCGAGAACACTTCCTGCTGTATTTATTTTGTGAAGGTAAATCAAGTCTTCAAAAAGACATAGTAATTCCTTTGTGAGTACCCCGAAAATAGCAGGACTCTTGCTTTTAAAAAGAAATAATAATGAGCAGATAACTTCACAGATTTTCTTGTGTAACATGTGACAGGATGGAGTTGCTGCAATCCGTAAAAGTCTTGTTATAATCCAATTACTGAATTCTTTGAAATAAACAAAAAGAAGATATTATAGTATTAACTAATGACTTTTTTTTTTTTTTTTTGCTGTACTGGGGATGGAACCTGAGGGCATTTGACCTCTGAGCTACAGCCCCAACCCTATTTTTTTATTCTTTATTTGGAAACAGGGTTTGCGGAGGGCCTTACTAAGCAGCTGAGGCTGGCCTCAAACTCAGATCCTCCAGTCTCAGCCTCCCAAGTACTGGGATTATAAGCCTGCGCCACCATGCCTGGCTTAGTGATTGGTTTTTAAAGTATAAACTTCACTAACTAAACAGTCTACATTCCCTACACAAAGGAAACAAATTACAGTCTGTTGGTCCTAGTTTGCTACTTAATAGTTGCATGAACTCTGCATTTCTCTCAACCTCTACAACTTTATCTATGAAAGGAGAATAATACCTATGCTATGGGTTGCTGTGAGGACCAAATAAGACAATGTATGTGAAATACTCAGGATGGTTTTCAAAGTATATAAATTTTCAACAAACGGTAGCTATTATCACTCCTTCTAAAAAAATTTGTGTGGAGTGCTTGGGTTTAGCTTAGTGAAAGAATACTTGCCTAGCATGAGAGGCCCTGGTTCAATCTCTAACATTACCAAGAAAAAACAAAATAAACAAACCTATTGCTGAGAGAGGTGGCACCACCTATAATCCTAGCAACTTGTGAGGCCGAGGCAGAAGCATGCAAAGTTTGAAGCCAGAGCAATGTGTAGGAACTTAGTAAGAGCCTGTTTCAAAATAAAAAACAGGGTTATGGGTACAGAGAAGTGCAAACTCCTAGGTTCAATCCCCAGTACCACACACACACAAATAAAATACAATAGGGCTAGGGGTATGGCTCGGAGGAACAATGCCTTTAGGTTCAACCCTCAGTAGCTATGCTACACACACACACACATACACACACAGTTTGAGGCTAGCTTGGGCAACTTATTGAGACACTATCTCAATATAAAAAAATAAAAAAGGGCTAGGGGTGTTGGGGGTGTACCTCAGTGGTAGAATACCCCTGGATTCCATCCCTAGTACTGAAAAAAAAAATTGTTGAGTGTTGACTCTGTCCCAGGTACACTAGACTAAATCAGTCACAGTCCTGTCATCAGGAATCCTATAGTATACTTTCTTGAACTTTCTGGCTGCAAATAAAAAATATATTTTATATCATGACCAAGTATACATTTTTTAGTGTGTGTATGGTAGTAGGGCTTGAACCCAGGAGCATTCTACCTCCAAGCTATACTTCCAGGCCTATTTTGTTTTTTATTTTGATATGGAGTTCTCACTAGGTTGCTGAGGACCTCCCTGAATTACTGAAGCTGTCCTCAAAACTTTGATCCTCCTGGTCTTGGCCTCCCATGTACTGGGATTACAGGGGTATACCACCACACCTAGCTACACATTTATTGTATTTAAATATACGGAACAAAAGTTTCACCCCTCTGGGCATGGTGGTGCACTCTTGTAATCTCAGTACTTAGGAGGCTGAGACAGGAGGATTCGGGTTCATGGCCAGCCTCAGCTATTTAGTGAGGCTCTCCACAACTTAGTGAGACCCTGTTTCCAAATAAAGAATAAAAAATAGGACTGGGAGTGTAGCTCAGAGGTAGAATTTCCTTGGCTTAAAACCCCAGTACTGCAAAACAAAACAAAACAAAACAAAAAGTTTCACCTGGGCATGGTGGCACATGCTTGTAATCCAGTACTTGGGAGGCTGAGATAGGAGGATTGCAGGTTCACGGCCAGTCTCAGCAACTTGTGAGGCCCTCCGCAACTTAATGAGACCCTGTTTCAAAATAAAGAATAAAAAATAGGGTGGGGGATGTAGCTCAGAGGTAGAATGCCTTTGGATTCAATCCCCAGTACCACACGAAAAAGGAAGATTTTTTTTTTTTTCCGATACTGGGGACTGAACCCAGGGACATTCTAACTCCAAGCTATACCCCCAGCCCTATTTTTAATTCTTTATTTTGAAACAGGGCCTCTCTAAGTAGCTGGGGCTGGCCTCGAACCAGGATCCTCTGGTCTCAGCCTCCCAATTACAATGTACGCCGCCACACCCGTCAAGTTTCATGAACTTTAAACAGTATATAATCATTACATGCCATGTACTATGATATTTTCTAGTCTATTTCATCTTTTTTTTTTTTGCAGTAGTGGGGATTGAACTCAGGGGTGTTCTACCTCTGAGCTATACCCCCAGCCCTATTTTTTATTCTTTATTTTGACACCGGGTCTCACTAAGTTGCGGAGTGCCTCACTAGATAGCTGAGGCTGGCCGCAAACCCGGATCCTCCGGTCTCAGCCTCCCAAATGTTAGGATTACAAGCGTGCGCCACCATGCCCGGCTTATTTGCTAATAACTCCCTAAAGTAATTTCATAACCCACTGACTTATGACCTATAGTTAAAAAAAATTATAGCAAAGAATAAAGACAAGTGATTATAATACAGCTTAATAACCACTATGACAGAAGAAATGCAGAATACTTAGTAAAAGCCTAACTCACTAAGAGAACAGAAAGTAGCAGTAACCAAATCAGTCCTAGGCAGCCAGGATTAGTGGTCAAAAAAGGCTCCTTGGAGGACATGCTATCAAGGTTAAGTCTTGAATGCTAACAAAAAAAAAAAATTTAAAATACTTCAATATGCTGGGCATGGTGGCCCATGCCTGTAATCTCACTACTTGGGAGACTGAGACAGGAGGATCGCCAGGTTTGAGGACAGCCTCAGCAACTTAGTGAGGCTCTCATAAACTTAGTGAGACCCTGGGTTCCATCCCCAGTATCACCAAAAAACAAAAACAAAACCAAAAAAAATTACAGACACGTGTCACCATGCCTAACAGCAAGCTATTTTAAAGGTCAGTAAATTTTTTTTTGTGTGTATGTGGTACTGGGGATTGAACCCAGGGGCTTTCTACCTGTAGTTACACCCCTACCCCTATTTTATTTTTTTTATTTTGAAACAGGGTCTAAGTTGTTGAGGGCCTCGCTAAGTTGCTGAGGCTGGCCATGAACCTACAATCCTCCTATCTCAGCCTCCCAAATACTGGGATTAGAAATGTGTGCAACCATGCCTGGATGAGATAGCAAATATTTTTTACTTGAGTGCCCAAGTGGCCTTTGTAGTAATTATACACAATAAGTAAATGAATGGGCATAGCAGTTTTCCAATAAAATTGCTTATAAAAATAGGTAACAAGAGCCAGGCGTGGTGGCGCATGCTTGTAATCCCAGCATTTGGGAGGCTGAGACTGGAGGATCCGGGTTCGTGGCCAGCCTCAGCTACCTAGGCACTCCGCAACTTAGTGAGACTCGGTTTCAAAATAAAGAGTAAAAAATAGGGCTGGGGGTGTAGCTCGGAGGTAGAATGCCCCTGAGTTCAATCCCCAGTACCGCAAAAAAAAAAAAAAAAAAAAAAAAAAAAAAAA
>PVLC010042919.1:0-12694 GCA_004027655.1 Graphiurus murinus | reverse complement strand
AACCTAACATATGACCCAGCTATACCACTACTGGGTATCTACCCTAAGTAATTGAAACTGAAATACCATAGTAATACATGCATATCTATGTTTATAGCTGCACAATTCATAATTAAAACTATAGAACCAGCTGAGATGTCCATCACCAGATGAATGGATTAAAAATTGCAGGATATAGCTGAGTGCGGTGGCGCACACTCCCAGTACTTGGGAGGCTGAGACAGGAGGATCCGGGTTTGCAGGCAGCCTCAGCTACTTAGCAAGGCTCTGTTTCAAAATAAAGAATAAAAAAAAATAGTGCTGGGGGTGTAGCTCAGAGGTAGAATGCCCCTGGGTTCAATCCCCAGTACCACAAAAGAAAAAAAAAAAAAGTTACAGGATAAATACACAACAGAATTCTACTCAGCCATAAAGAAAAACAAAATTATGTCATTTGCAGGGAAATGGACGGAACTGAAAAATATTATTCTAAGTGAGATTTTTCAGTCACAAAAAATGAAGGGTCAAATGTTCTCCCTCTTATGCAGAAGCTAGAAATAAATTAGAACACAGGAGGGACTCCAGACAAAGGAAGAGAAACTTAAGTGGAGTGAAGGAAGGGACCCGAGGAAGGCCAGAGGGGGGAGGAAGACTTAAAGAGGAAAACATCTCAATGGACCTGATGTACATACACAAACTTATCAAAGGTAATCAATGTGTTGAGCATAGGAATGTGGAGGAGAGGGAGTGGGGTGGGAACTGGCAGAGGGCTCAAAAAGTATTGTGTGCATGTGTGTCTCTATCACCCTGAACTTCATCAAGATGTATGATTACAAAGTATCAATAAAAAAAAGTACTGAGTAGACCACTATATGTCATGGAAAATTAAATGTTCACCAATAACTCCCTTTCTCCAAAAGTCCGGTTCTAGATGGCTTTATATGTCAGTTCTACCAAATTTATAATGAATAGTTAGTTTTTATCTTATAGCTTCTTTTTTCATTTTGTTAAGAAAATGAAAAAGGAGCAAAAATGGGACCAGCTCATTTATAGATCTTATGTAATGCTAAGAAAATGCAAACAAGCACAATTATGAGGTCATTTCACTTATAAACATGTAACCAAAACTTCTGAAGAAAATATTAGGTAACTAACAATCCAAGACAATATGTGATGACTTAGCAGAGTATACTCCAGAAATGCAAGAATGTTTCAATATTCAACATATATCAGTGGATTCTACCACATTATCCCTTAGAAAAAGAAAATGAGATTTTTTTCAGGTGATGATTTTCAAAACGTTTAACAAAGTAGGGAAGCACCAGACTTTCTTAAAGACTGGGCTAACATGTGTTTGTTACCTATTACTGCTTAGAAAAACCAGTACTTATTATCATAGCTTGTGTGAATCAAAAATGCAAATGCAGATTAGTTCTCCCTCAGAGTCTCTTACAAGACTACCACCAAGACATTGGTCTGAGTTCTTTCAGTCTCAAAGTTCCATGAAGGGATTCTGCTTCAAAATTCACTCGCATGAATTTTCTTTTTTGAGGGAAGCATACTGGGGATTGAACTCAGGGACATTCTATCTTTGAGCAACACCCATGGCCCTATTTTAGTTTTTATTTTAAAACAGGGCCTCACTAAGTTACTGAGGCTAGTCTCAAACTTACAATCCTCCTGTCTCAGCCTCCCAAGTACTGGGATTATAGGTGTGTACCACCATGTCCCATTTCACATGGATCTTGATAGCCCTCAAAAGAATGTTTTCAATCCCATTCATCTAACTTATGACTGACCTCTGAGGACCCACTCTAAACTCATTTATCTAGTCCTCTATAGTCCTGCCTGCCTCATGGCCTGAGAGCCAACTTCCCTAGAGCAAATGGAGACAGAGATCACCCAAAGCAAAATCAATGGGATTTTTATACTTAATCTTGGAAGTGACATCCCATTACTTCTGCTTATTAGAAGTGAATAAAGAAGCTCACTCCACACTCAAAAAAGAGGTAAACCCAGGAACATAAATACTAGAAAGCAAGGAATATTGGGGACCAGCTTAGAGACTGTCTACCAAAATGAAATATATAAAAATGTATACCAATAAAGAAATGAGAAAATTGGTGGATTCAATGAGTCAGGAATAAGACAATGATGTATAGAGTCTTTATGCACATGAACATTATTGTTATTATTATTGTTATTACTATTACTATTATTATTATTATTCTGTGGTACTGGGAATGGACCCCAGGAGCATTCCACCCCTGAGTTTCAACCTCAGCCCTATTTTATTTTAAAACATGGTCTCACCAATTTACAGAGGGCATTTCTCAGTTGTTGAGGCTTACCATGAACCAGTGATCCTCCTTTCTCAGACTCCCTAGTACTAGGATTGCAGACATGCACCACCATGCTCATCTCATGCCCATTGTTTTTAATATATTCTGGTGAAAATGAAACAAAAAGTAATGAAATGTAAGAATTGGGAGCGAACATAAAAACTGCAAAGAAATGAACATGTAGCATTAAAAAAATGAACAGTTATAAAAAGTTCAGCAAATTTATCAACTAAAAAATGAACCTACAAAATTGGAACCATTTATTTAAGTTATTACACAATGAAATACCAATAAATTATTTTGCATAAAAACATTATAAAAAACAACATGTCTAAGAATCAAAGCAAGAATACAAATTGTCTCTTCAGAGGAAAATTATGAAATTTTGATAAAAGATTGTATTACTGTGTAACTTGGGATACAATACAGTTTTCTTCATGATAGTATATTTAGCTAAAATAACAAATTCTCAGTTTTCTTCATGAGAAAATATTTATCAAAAATTTAAATTTCGTTAATTGATAAAGTGCTACTTATGTTTATTTCTTCTTGAGTAAGCTTTAATGGTTTATTTCATTACAGTAATTTTCCCATTTCACCACTGTTCTCAACTTTATTGGCAGAATTTTTTCTTAAATTTTCTTATTGTCTTTAATATCTATACTGATGTCACTTCTTGCATTACTAATAGTTAGTGGCCTGTGTGTTTCTCTCTCTCTCTCTCTCCCCCTTCAAGTATTTAAAATTGTGTCAGTCTTTTCAAAAGATTAAATATTGCCTTTATTGTCTTTTCCATTCTTTTTGTTTTGTATTTTATTGATTGAAATGACTCTGTCATTTTTTTCTTCTACTTACTTATTATTTAATTTCTGTTCTTTTTCTATTTACTTCAAGTTAAGGATGAGGTAATTAATAATTAATACCTGTTTTCAGTTAAAGATATTTCATACTGCATTTTAAGGACTACTTTAGCACTACCTCTTTCCCCCTCTGTTCCCCAATTTTTTTTACAGTACTGGAGATTGAACTCAGGAGCATTCTATATCTGATCCACACACCCAGCACTTTTTATTTCTTTTGTTTTGAAACAGAGTCTCACTAACTTGCTGAAACTGGCCTAGCTAAGTTGCTGAGGCTGACCTCAAACCTGTGATCCTCCTGTCTCAACTTTCCAAATACTGGGATTACAGGAATGAGCCACCATACCTGACTACTTCCCCAATTTTGACATTTTTATTTCATTTAGCTCAAAATTATTTCTAGTTCCCCTTTAATTCCTTCTTTGACTCATAGGATATTTAGAATTCTGTTCTTAGTTTTCAATTATTTGATTATTTTCCATGCAACTTTCTTTTGTTGATTTCCAAATTATTTCAACTGCTACAGAGAATAATATTCTAATTTAAATCTGTGCATTGATCAAGACTTGCTCTGTAGATCAGAATATGGTCTATCTTTGTAAATATTATATGTACTATTAAAATATCAGACAATTTATATTTCACAGTCAAAATATCACCAAGGATAATGGTCATTTCATAATGATAAAATAACAATTTATCAACATTTTATTTAATCTTAAATGTGTATCCACCAAATAGAAAAATACTAAAATATGTAATGCAAAAACTGACAGAATTGATTGGAGAAATAAGTTAAAATTATAGTTGGAGAACTCAAAATCTCTCTCTCAATAACTAGTAGAAGAAGTAGACAGAAAATCAATATTTGACTCTCAAATCTAGGTTGTCTGATAGTAATGTAGCTACTCTAATTTTTTCATAACAATGTACAAAGACACAATTTTCAAGAATTCAAGGCATTGTAATTAACTATAGTTACCACTTTCCACAACACATCTCTTGAAATTATTTCTATGAGCTTAAAGTTCATATATTTTTATCAATATCCCACAAAATACCAGCTTAGCACATGGTACCCACTAGTCTACACTCTACTTCTAATAGTTCAGGTTTTTTTTTTTTTTCTTGATTCTTTACATAAGTGAATCTCAGTCTCTTAATTGTTATATTTAGGTCATTTATACTTAGTGTAATTTGTTAATTTGATATGTTTAAAATAAACATCTTACTATTTGTTTTCCACTTGTCATAGTCTGTTCTTCTCTTTTCCTCTTTTTGTGGCCTTCACAAGACTAGATGCAGCTGCTCGAAAAGGGAGTATGATGAAAATAGTCCACAGGTAACCAGATGCAGTGGTGCATGCCTGTAATCCCAGTACTTGTCAGACTGAGACAGGAGAATAGCAGGTTCCCAGCCAGCTTCAGCAACTTAATGAGACCTATTTCCAAATAAGAACTAAAATAGGGTTGAGGGTGCAGTTCAGAAATAGAATTCCCTGAGTTCAATCCCCAAAACCATAAAAAATACAGATGGATGGACAAATGGGAGTATGCTTGTTCAATGGCACATAAGTTAGTGAAATAATATTATATACAATACTGTAGATATATCACAAAATCACTTATTTGAAAAAAAAAACATAGCCCACACCCCAAAACACACAGTAATATTTGCATCAATATAAAATTCTAAAGAATGTGAACTCCATCATAATAAATAAAGATTTCTTGCTGCTTAGGGATGGCGCTGTGAAAGGGATGGATCAGGAACTGGCACAAAGAAGACTGAAGGAGGATGGAAATTTTTATTATTTTGATAGAGGTAAGGATCTTAGAGTTGCATAAAATATCAAAACTGGACAGTTAAGAACTTAATATATGTTCAGGTTATTTTACTTCATTTGCAGTTCATAAGCTATAGCTTATTTAAACTTCTATTATATTGCCAAATATAACTGGAAATTATTATTGCTCCAATGGAAAATGCATAAAAATCAGTGGAATATTTGTAGCTTAAGACAATTATCTTTTGTAAAAACTATCTCAACATTTATAAGAAAACTCAGAATATTAGATAAGCAGGACAAATTATAAGCATCAGAATTTCTAAAAGCAACAGAGCAGAATAGCCACCAAAATAAAAAAGATACCCTTTGTATTGTACTACTATTCTATAATACAACAAAAATTCTAGTACATGGAATACCCAAGAAAAGAAAGCAGCAGGAATTATGAGGTATGGGACCAGTAGAAAAATCCTTCCAATAAATATATTTGCACATACATATTATTATACATCTCCTAAATGTATTCCTACCTCAAATATATATCCTCCATCCACACTTCATCCCTCTGATAATCTCTTCCCCAAAACATAGCACATTTCATCTGACCATACAGCCTTCTTTCTGGCCCTCAGGCTTCCATTCTCCTTCCAATTTCAAGGCTGTCACAAGTTCTTTGTTTCATTACCCTATATTCAAATTTGGCAGACTGCGCTAACCTCATTTTGTTTTTAAAGGACAAAAGGAAAACCCTATATTTATATCTGTATCAGTAGATCAGTAGATGGGTAATAGTAAATATAGATATTTATTAAGTAACAATTACTCAACTAAACTAAATTAACAATGTTTTGTTCACAAAGAATGTTAACTGTTTTCATACTGGCTAATCAGCACTCTCATACAAATGAGATCAAGCCATGGGTTTTTGCCTTTCTACTTAACTGGATGTGTTTTCTCTGCTTGATAACCAAAACTCTTTTCTTTTGAATTTTCTTTTCAGCATTTTTACTAGAGTAGGGTGAGAATCAGAACCACATGTTACATACAAACACAAATCTGTAAAAAAAAAAAAAAAAAAACTGTACAGGACAGTTTCTACTAGAATTGTTGGTAGTATCCTGTTGACACTAAAACTCAACTTCCCTTAAGCCTATTTATTCAAGCACTTTTGAGGCAGAAATCTGCCATGGAACAGATTTCAGTCCATTCATATGAGCTATAGGATGGAATAAAGACTGTTTTGGGAAGGGACTCAGTTCTGGCATGATTCTCCAAGCCAATTGTGATCACTTGAACAAGGGTGGATATGTGCATAAATAATAACCTTTCCAGTCAGACATGGTGGTGCACACCTGTAATCCCAGTATTTGGGAGGCTGAGAGAGAGGTTTGAGGACAGTCTCAGCAACTTAGGGAGACTCTCAGCATACTAGCCAGACCCTGTTTCTAAACAAAAAATTTAAAAAAGGGGCTGGGGGTATAACTCAATGGTAAGTACCCCTAGATTCAATCCCCAATACCACACACAAGATAACAGTCAGTAATAATAATAATAATAATAATAATAATAATAATAATAATAAATTCTAGTTTTCTATTGTGCTCCATAATTGGATCATGGCAGAGTACAACTTATTCTATGAGCACTTTCTATTTAAAAGTAACACATTATCCCCCTTGAATTATTTGTTGGTGGTTGATTTTTGCCATCAACCACCAACCTCCAGGGGACATAGTCCCCACAATGCTCTTTTTGTTCCTTCTCATGGGTACTTTTGTCAAACTTTCCTGCTGACATTTTCTTAGACAGGTTTACCCAAATTAGTTTGATTTCTCTCCTCTCTCTCTCTCTCTCTCTCTCTCTCTCTCTCTCTCTCTCTCTCTCACACACACACACACACACACACACACACACACACACACACACACAACACTGCTAAATCCCTGTAAATAGTATGAATACGACTCACATGTGATGGAACTAAGATGCCTAGATGCCTGCTTTGGTTTTTAGTTCAATAAAGAATTAAAATACTTTCGAACCTAAAAATGTCTTTTTAAAAAATTTCCATTATCCAAAGTTTCCTTCAGTATGATCTAATAATCTACAATTGTTATTAATTGCTACTGTGTTCCTATTATTCTTTCTTTCATAACCAGAATACTATTTTTCTAAATAGTTGTTTGTTTCATAATAAATCTGAGGCTTCAAATTGTCACTTGTTAGAGGAGACCATCTGTGATCCAGCGTTGGCATTCCTCATTATGAATATTTGTCATATTCATAACTATAACCAATAAACCCATAGATAGAAAAGTCTCATTATATGGTCTTTCATTAACAAAGTGCTACTTGAGACAGAAACAAAAGCATCTGCTATCCAATTCTTAAACTCTATAAATTTTCCTAAAAATATTCAGGATTTTATTTTGTACTGGAGTCTACATTCACGTAGTATTTATTTGCCAAAGACCTTGTCTACCCAAGGATACTTTGACTATCTGGAAATGCCATTATTTTATACTAATGATGTATCACCATAGTAAGTAATAATTAATTATTCAAAAACATATGACTGCTTGGTAAGGTACCCAGTTTAATGGGGTCAGTACAACTTAGCTTCTAGTGTAAAGCACAGTAATTCTATGGAAAAAATTGTTTATTTTAGAACTGAATTTTGCTGATGAATATTTGTTGTCATCTTCTATTTTTGTTTTTGCATGTGCTATGTGTTATTTTGGCAGAAAAAATATTTTTCCACAATTTTTTCCTATATAAAACTTAGAATTTTAGTGATCAAATATTTATTTCTTTTGGGGTGTATATGGTACTGAGGAATTTAATCCAGGTACATTCTATTTCTGATTTATACCCCCAGTCCTTTTTATTTTGTGTTTTGAAACAAGAACTCACTAAATTAACTGTACACTGTCCTTGATCTGTGATCCTCCTGTTTCAGCTTCCTAAGCACTTGGATTTTAGGTGTGTGCCATGTGTCAGGATGTGATCAAATATTTCTTCTATTAGATTTATTTTAATTACTTATTTATTTCAATGAGAGAATTTCTTCGCATAGATTAGAAATAAATAAATTTATAATAATTACAAAGCAATGGTGCTTTTAATCCTCTTCTCAATTTCCATTCTACAAAAGATAACAATTTTTAACCCATTGATCCATTGATTTCAATGTGTCAAATTATTATTTTTAAATAAATTTTTCTAAGAAGCATTTATTAAATTTTCAGTGTGGAAGATGATAATTTAGCCATTTGTTAAATATTACCCACCCCTATGCCCAAACTAAAAATTATATCTCCAAAATTACTACTAACTCTGAAATATATTTTGATCCACTCAAACTCTCAACATTTTTATATCATATTATTAGTTAAATAATTATTCATGGTCAGGGCATGGTGGCATATACTTATATACTATATACTATATATACTTATATACTATGTTTAATGTAGAGTATTAGAATCTATTATATACTATATACTATATGCACATATAAGGCACCTTCTGGTATTTTAAACAGATGTCAACTTAGTTTCTCATGGCTCTTGCCTGATCTTTATAACTTAAAAATAATAAATAAACAGAAAGGAAGAAAGTTAGAGAAAAGAATGAGAAGGAGGGAGGAAGGGTAGAAGGAAGGAAGGAAGGAGAGTGGGGGAGAGGGAATCCTCATTTCTAGTTCTTACAATTTTAGCCAGTAAGACATAATGCAAAAATTTTAATTCTGCCCTTTATTTATACCCAAGTCATTCATTATTTTTATTGGCTTAGTGGAAATCTCTTTATGTTGTAAATGCCAAAGAATATGAAAGACATCGGTCACTAGCCAATCAATTTATACAAGTTAGAAAATATTCTGCAGCTCCTTCCCCCCACAGCTAATGCTAGCCTTTATCAAAAATATAGCAATGATGAAGTTATGAAACTAGATTCTCAAAATCATAAAAAATAATGTAAATTTAGCTTCAAGGCCATCTCAATGCCCTTTTCAAGGCTCTGGTTTTTGAACAAGCAATCAGAGAGTTGAATGTTCTTCCGTTTTGTAAAAGGCAGTAGTAAACTAGCGCAGACCAGAACAGTGTTGTCAGAAAGTCTGAGAAGTTTCTTTTGTTACAAAAATAAATGAGCTATACTGTTTTTAAAAAAAATTTAGGGCTTCGGGAATAAGTGAAACTTTGTTTCAGAACTGTTAAAAAATTCTTATATGTCAAAGCCTTTATGATGAAAACAGGTTATGTTCATAGTATCTCAAACAAAATAAGTAACATTTGAAGAAAACTACTTAAAAAGAAAACATGGTAACTGACCTACGATGCTTAAGGAGTCAATATGGTGAAGTATGTGGTATATATACAAGTATAATCAAGGTAGACATGCAAAGGTCTTTCTAACTGAAGACCAACTTCTTTGGAGGGTGTCATGATACAAATAAATACATGATTAAGAAATTTAGTGCTCACCTTCCTCCAAGCACTGTTAAATAACTCCAATAGGGAAATGGACAAAGAAGAACTTTTATATTCTCTTTACAATATCAGTGATAATGATAATTTTAAACTATTATTAGTTGTGACTTTAATTCTGTGCATCTTGGAGAACATGACTTTTACTCTTGCCCTTCTGGCAAGTAGATATCACTACTAACATATAAGTTAAAATGCAAACGTAAACAGAATATAAAAATCGTTTTTAGTTGGGTATGGTGACACATGCATATAATCTCAGTACTTGGGAGACTGAGACAAGAGGATTGCAGGTTGGAGGACAGCCTCAGCAACCTAGCAAGACTTGCAACAACTTGGTGAGACTCCTTTCAAAACAAAAAAGACTGGACATGTAATAATAACTGTTCTTTGTGTGAGAAACTATACTTCCCAACAGGACCATGTGGTCCTGTTGATGCTGTTAATAATTGGACAAATAGAACTATGGTATGTATAAAAACAGATACCTGATAACACTGAACCTTATGTCATGCCTAAAACATTTTTGCTGTGCCTCTAGATAACTACTAAAATAAATTACTTAAAGTTATATCTTTTTAAAGTATCCTTAACATAAAGACTCAAATATGAAATAGTCATGCTATAAATGAACTTGTGAATCCAAAAGCAGCTTGAAAAGGAAAGAATAAGCCAGGTATTGTGGTGCTTGCTTGTAATCTCAGTGCTTGGGATGTTAAAACAGGAGAAGCGCAGATTCAAAAACAACTTCAGCAACTTAGAGAGACCCTGTTTCAAAACACCACTACCAAAAACAACAACAAAAAAAAGGACTTGGACTTGGAGTATAGGTTGGAGGAAGAATGCCTCTAGGTTCAATCCCCAGTATCATACACATTCACACATAAAAAGTAAATATTAAATAATTGTGCCAATGAATTTATAAAACTGCAAATGATGCCTAAAATTATTCATAGGAATATAAAGGCTAAGTATATCAGTCCATCTGAATATTATTATTGGCATATATATACACATATTATACCAACAAATATGAGTATACAGATTTTAATAAGTATTTGAACACTTAAATGTGTATTCAATTCACATTTACTGTGGTTAATATTATTTCTATCTATTGGAAATGAAAGTATAATAAAAATTATATCATTTATCACAATGTATAAAAATAAGAAAAATTAAAATCTCAAATTAAAAAAACTAAGATGGGTTAAATGCACATACACACAAAGAAACACCCAACCCAAACATATATTGCTTATAAAATTAGTTAAAAACAGGAATAAGAAAATACTAAAATAAAAGGAAAGGGAAAATATAGAGATCAGACCTTCTTTCCTTAAAAAATACTAGGAAGGAAGGGAAAGAGAGAGGAGCCAATTAGACATTACAAAACAGTGAAGGAAGAAAGAACCAGGCGTGATGGCTCACTCCTCTAACCCCAGTATTTGGGAGGATAAGACAGGCAGATGGCACATTTGAGGCTATCCTTAGCAATTTAGAGAGGTGCTGTTTTAAAATAAGAAATTAAAAAACGTTAACAGGAGTGAGAGTGTAGCTTGGAGGTAGAATGCACTTGGGATCAATCCCCAGTACCAAGAAGAAAAACAAAAAAAGGGTGGGGAGGCAAATCAAACAAGAAAGAATGAGAGCAAGGAGAAAAAAAATTTAAAAAACAAGTATTAAAGTATTAATACAAAATTGAATTCATGAAAGGTCATTAAGTTGGAATAAGAATTTTATGTATAACAGTTTATAGCCAAAATTTTTGTACAATATTATTAGACATAATTATATGAATAACATAACATTGAAATATATAATGAGAAAATGTCCAGAAATATAGGAAGTAACTGGTAAGATGAAAGTCATGGAATATTCAATACAATTTTTTTGCAGATCAAAGACAGAAAAATAAATAATATAACCCAATGAAGAAATGGGCAATTGAACTAAATAGACACTTCACAAAATCAGAATTACAAATGACCAATAAATATATGAAAAAATGTTTAACATTATTAGCAATCAGGGAGATGAAAATCAAAACCACACTGAACCTTCAGGTATATTTCAGTCCCAAAAATACTGCAGACTATGCTCTAAAATTATTTTCATTCATTTATATTGCCATCAGCAGTACACTTACTTATATAATCAATACAGCAGGTTATTCAGCTTTCTAATTTTTGTCAAACTTATGAGGAAAACATGCAATCTCATTCAAGTTTTGATTACATTTCTCAAATTACTAATAATGAATGTGACTTTCTCGTATTATATTTGATAGATATTTGTGATTAAAATTCTGTGAATTGGCTTTTCATGTAATTTCCTCATTTCTCCATTAAGTTTTTCAATTATTTTCATGCTAATTTACATGCAAACATTGCATATTCTAACCTTTTAACCATGTCAGAGAATTTGAGGATATTTCCCCTGATTTTAAGCAAATTTTATGTTATCTTTCATTGAACAGTAAAAGCTATAAAATGTGTATTTTTTTAACTTTTTTGAATATGGGGAGTCTTAAGCTGTTGCCCAGACTAGTTCAAACTTGCAGTATTCCTGCCTTAGCCTCCCAAGAAGCTAGGATTTCAGGTATACACCACCATGCCTGACTATTATAAAATATAATTTATATTCTTGTTATATTTTTCTATAATTTTAGCAATTGAAACATGTATAATTTTTTATCACCCAGGGATGAAATCACATTATCTCAAATAAAGATAATTTTTGTTTCATCTTTGTAATTTTTTTTTGTTTTTCAGTCCTTAATGTATTAGTTACTCTAATTTTTTGTTTGTTTTGTACTGGGGATTGAGCTCAGTGGCATTCTATCTCTGCCTACACCCATAGCCCTTTTAATTTTTTATTTTGAAACAGGGTCTTGCTAAGTTGCTGAGGGTCTCACTAAGTTTCTGGGGCTGGCTTCACGCCTGGGATCTTTCTCCCTTAGCCTCCCAAATACTGAGATTACAAGTTTGTGCTAATTACTCTACTTTAATGATGAATAAAAATGATGTTAGTGGGCATTTTTTTTCTTTTTTGAGACAAAGTTTCCCTAAGTTGCCAAGTCTGGCTTTGAATTTGTGATTCCTCTGAGAGCCAAATAGCTGAGATTAGAAGTGGGCACCACCAGGTCTAGGGCTATAATTTTAAAGTTCTCAAAAAATGTTCAGAGTTCACTGTTTGAGTTGCTATATGTTAATATAATCTCTTTTTACTAAGACT
>PVLC010042918.1:0-12742 GCA_004027655.1 Graphiurus murinus | reverse complement strand
TTTCTTTTTTTGGGTGTGTTTGTGTGTTTGTGGTACTGGGGATGTAACCCTGGGGCATTCTACCTCTGAGCCACACCCCCATCCCTATTTTGAAACGGGATCTCACTAAGTTCCAGAGGGCCTCACTAAAGTTGCTGAGGCCAATCACGAATCTGTGACCCTCCTGTCTCAGCCTCCCAAGTACTGGGATTATAAACGTTGGTCCCCACGCGCCTGCCTGCAGGTACCTTTAAATAACTGTGGCCCCTTCTCTTGGCCTGCTAAGGGCCCCTTTCCAGGATTCACGACGACCATGATTTTACAGAGACTCGGAGGAGTCACACTACTAACAGTGCCTAGAGCCATTTATCTGTCCTGCCTTATTTAATGCCTTCCACTGCCGCAAGTAAAAGTAAGTCCCCTTCTTCCCTTCCCCCTGCTCAATTACTGTTCCAAACTCGCGTGTCTCATCGAACCTAACCTACCTTACACCGTCTTTTATTCTCTTCTTCTCTCCCTCCCACACTAGCACTTGCCACGGAGAAAAAAGCTAGCAGAAATCTAGTCCTGCTGAAGCGGGGCGTGGTGGCGCATGCTTGTAATTCCAGTACTTGGAAGGCTGAGACAGGAGGATTGCAAGTTCGCGGCCAGCCTCAGCTACTTAGTGAGGCCTTGTTTCAAAATAAAGGATAAAAAATAGGGATTGGGGTGTAGTCCAGAGGTAGAGTGTCCCTGGGTTCAATCCCCAGTTCTGCAAAAAAAAAAAAAAAAAGAAAGAAAGAAAAGAAATCTAGAGCCAGGCATGGTAGCGCACGCTTGTAATCCCAGCATTCGGGAGGCTGAGACCGGAGGATCTGGGTTCGCCGCCAGCCTCAGCTACCTAGTGAGGCACTCCGCAACTTAGTGAGACTCGGTTTCAAAATAAAGAATAAAAAAAAAAAAAAAATAGGGCTGGGGGTATACCCCGGAGGTAGAATGACCCTGAGTTCAATCCCCAGTACTGCAAAAAAAAAAAAAAAGAAATCTAGTCCTGTGAACTCATAGTTTTGCTCCGCCCATTTCTATGCTTCGAAGTAATTGTTCGTATTTTTTGGACATTTGCTAAGTCACTACCATTGTGCTAGTCAATTTCCATGCTTTTTCTCATCTATCCCTGACTACAATCCTACCAAGGGACTAGTGTTGCCCTTGTACAGATGTGACACGGACTCAGAGTGAAGTCAAAATTATACCGGTAAAAACAGGCGGAGAGCCAGGTGTGGTACTTGGGAGGCTGCAGGAGGATCACAGGTTCAAGGGCAGCCTCAGCAACTTAGTGAGGCTCTCTGCAACTTAGTGAGGCCCTATTTCAAAATAAAATAGAGCTAGGGGTGTAGCTCAGAGATAGAATGCCCATAGGTTCAATCCCCAGTACTATTTTTTTGTTGTTTTTGTTTTTTTGCGGTACTGGGGATTGAACCCAGGGACATTCTACCTCTGAACACCCCCAGTCCTATTTTTTAATTCTTTATTTTGAAACAGGGAGGGTCTCACTAAGTTGCGGAGGGCCTCACTAAGTAGCTGGGGCTGGCCGGGAACCCGGATCCTCCAGTCTCAGCCTCCCAAGTACTGGGATTACAAGCATGCGCCACCACACCTGGCTCCCAGGACTATTAAACAAACAAACCAAGAGCAGAGAATGACAGAATTCAAACCTGAACCTAATTATACACTCTCTCCTCTCCCAACCACCAGCAATACTGGGGATTGAACCCAGAAGCACTCTACCACTGATCTTCATTCCCCGCTCTTTTTATTTTGAGACAGGGTCTCATTAAACGGCCTAGGCTAACCTCAAACCTGCAATCCTCCTGCCTCTGCCTCAACCTCCAGAGTAGCTGGGCATGTGCAGCTCCTGGCTTGACTCCACACACTCTTAACCAAAAGTCTACCTTAGAATATATCAAAAGGCAAAATTGCAATAAAAGGCTAAGATTTTAATTTGCTTGGTGATCCTGGAATCAGGCAACATTTCATCCCATAAAATAGAATGAGCATTCCAATAAGATGAGCAGAAGAGGCTGATTTGATTTTGTGGGGAGGCGGGTACTGGGGATTGCAACCAAGGTCATTCTACCTCTGAGCTACAACCGCCAAACTTTCTCTCTCTCTCTCTCTCTCTCTCTCTCTCTCTATATATATATATATATATATATATATATATATATATATATATGGGGGGGGGACTGGGGATTGAACTCAGGGGCATTCTACCTCCGAGCTACACCCCTAGCCCTATTTTTTATTCTTTATTTTGAAACCGGGTCTCACTAAGTTGAGGAGTGCCTCACTAGGTAGCTGAGGCTGGCCGAGAACCCGGATCCTCCTGTCTCAGCCTCCTGAATGCTGGGATTACAAGTGTGTGCCACCATGCCCGGCTGGTTTTTTTGTTTGTTTGTTTGTTTGTTTTTTAAACAGCGTCTAAGTTGCTGAGAACCTCACTAAGCTGCTGAGGAAGGACTCGAACATGCAGTTCTCCTGTCTCAGCCTCCCAAGTCCTGGGATTACAGCGTGTGTCACCACACCAAGCCAAGAGGTTGATTTTATAGGCAGAAAAGGGCTAAGGAGAGCAGATACAGGAAACAAATGGCAGATTGTTTAAAAGTTATTTTTCCTGTAAAGGTTAAAGCAAAGGAGACTTGCTTATCATGTTGGCTAAAACTGGCCTGTTTGGGGATTTGACTATTATCTCTCACCTGATTTCTCAGAAGATCAGATAAACAACCTAGTTTTGGCTTGGTGACAGAACTTTAGCTTGAGTAGCTCCATTTTGGTCTGTTGGGGCCTAGTATGGAAGCTCAATCCAAAACAATGGACTCCTCTAGTTTTGATTTTAACAAAGGTAATAACTTGAGCAGCAGAATCTTAGCTTCAGGAGCTAGGAATGTAACTCAGTGGTAGACTGCTTGCCTAACATTCATGAGGTCTTCAGTGCGACCCCCAGTCCCGGCAACATACCAAAACTTAGCTCCGTTCTTATTTCACGAATACTTATTAGGAGCCGGTATGTGCCAAGGTCTGTGCAGAGAATATAAAGATGAACAAAGCATAAGCCCTCAGGGGCTTACATTCCAGTGGGAGAATGACGATAAACAATAGAAATAAATAAGATACAGTATATTAGTGATAAATGCAAACTTAAAACAAAAAAACAACTAAAAACAGTATAGGAAGATATGAAATTGCTTTCTTTATACCCCCAAGGGACCTATCTCATTGGCTCAAAGAAAGTTTACCTCATTCACCGGTGTCTCTATCCCCACCACCATTACCTCCCTTCCCAGTGTTTAGGGCCGGGCTGGGCACATTCTAGGGTGGAGCTCCCTTCTCAGTAGAGAGGATTTTAGGAGCCCTGGATTCTATGCCTTGGGCAAGTCCCTGCCCTTCTAAGGGCCTCAGTATTTGGAGGCGTTGGATTAGAAAGGATCCCTAAGGTCCCTTCCAACTCTGACGCTCTAGGATTCTATGAATAGGGTTAAAGAGAACAGGGACCAGCGATTGCTTCCCCATCCTAGCAACTGTTGCTAGACAAGTGCCATCTCCCGGTAGGAGAGGAAACACCTCCCTGGATCGGGGAGGTCTTCCTGGCATCCCATGATGCATAGCGACTTCGCCTCGCTAGGAGGCACGTTTTGGCCTCTTTGGTCACGATCAACCCTTTGGATCCAGCCAAAGAGCACGCCTTGTTTCTATAGTAACCGCGCCAGGCCCACGCGCCGACGGCGAGTGGCAAGGGTCAAAACAGATTCGCAAGCTGGAAGCCTAGACCTGCTCAGTTCGCGCCTTCGGTGCGTGGTCCCTTTAAATGTCACGTGACTGCCCTCAGTCGGGTCCCCGCCTCTTTCCTCTCCCCAGGCTGGGGAGAGCGCTGGTGTGAACTGGAAGCTCCCGGCGCGGCGGACTAACTGGAGTACGGACGCTACAGCCGGTTGGGCCGGTGCCCTTGCCTGGTAACTCCTTCCTGGCGTGACGCGCGAAGCCGCGAATGCGGCGGGGCCGGCCAGACTCAGGGATCTCCCCACAATTCTTTCTCGTTCTCAGTCCCCGCTGGGCCCGGGGGGAACCGGGAAGCGACAGGGCCCGGCCCAGGGCTCTCGGGGGCAGCGGGGGAGGGGGCCGCCTCCTGGAAGGTCGCGACCTGCGGCAGAGCTGGAGGCGGGGTGCAGACCTAGAGCGCGTCCCCAGGAGCCGCTGCCGGGTCCTGGGGCTACTGCCCCGAGGGCGGGCAGCCTACCTGTTGGGCAGGTTGCTTCCCGTCCTGAGGCCCGCACGGTGGAGCTGGAGACTGTTAGCAAAAGAACTTCACAACCACCACCACCACCACCCCGCCCCTCACCTACCTGGACGGGACTGACACAGTTGAATAAGGCAGTGAAGTACTGCCTGGAGGAAGTAACTACCACTTCTTGGTTGTTGACTCTGCTTAGTAAGCCTTTTACGTTTTAAGTCCCCTAGAGCATCCTTCAAGGTAGTATTATTCATTTCCATTTTTATGAATAAGGACACTGAAGCTTAGCAAGTTTAAACAACTAACCCAAGGTCATAGAGAGGTGGAAGATGGATGGATCCCAAGTTGTCTATGCCTAGCTCAGTAACCACATCCGCCTTTATGGGTTTTTTTGTTTTGTTTTGTTTTTTAAAGGACAGAACAGGTTGTCCTTAGGAAGAAACTCGTTTGCTTTAGGGTTGTATTCGGTGTGCATGCAATTCTAAACATTGGTTATCAGTCAGTTTTGTGAGGATTCCAGGCTCTATTAGTCTTCCACTTGTCAAGAATCCACTGATGTTAAAGCTTTGCCCCTTTTGAGTAAGGTGTCACACACTTGAACCTTAATACTTCACTAGTGTATGAGAAGTCAAGATATATGTGACCCATGGTGGGGGAAACAGTGTATGGTAAAACAAAGATCATAATCCTGGAGTGTAAGTGTCTACAAGTACTACACTACTTCATTAAGTAGCTAGGATTATTTCCAAACCCTACATTGAACTGAGTCGCTACACTCACCAGAGATCGAGCTTACAACTTTTGTTTTGTTTTGTGTTGTTTTGTTACTGAGGATTGAACCAAGGGGCATTCTACCTCCGAGCTATACCCCCAGCCCTTTTTAGTTTTCATTTGGAAACAGGGTCTCCTTAAATTGCTGAGGCTAGCCTTGACCTGCAATCCTCCTGTCTCAGTCTCCCAAGTACTGAGATTACAGGCCTGTGCCACCATGTGTCAGCTAGTTGAAAACATTTTAAGACAATGCCTATTCTCCTTCAGTCTTTGTCATTAATTCTCTTTTATCTGGAAGACAATTATTTTTTCTCACCACTGTTTTTCATCTGAGGCTTCCATTTATAAAGACCTATTGCTAATGATTGAACTAAAAAGCATCTTCTCTTTTTCTTATTTGAATGGATGTGGGAGAAACAATAGAATTTAGGCATGCTGTCTTTTTAAGAGTATTTCACTTTCATATTTGTACTTATTTAATGTCCAAGAACTCCACAGTGATCTCCTTCTGTAGTTAGCACATGGTAGATCTTATGATCTCATGAGTTTATTTAACATATATCCAGTCAAGTATTCTTTTTTGGGGGGGGGAGGGTCGTCTGAATATTGAACCTTGAGCTACACCTCCAGTGCTACTATTTATTTATTTATTTATTTATTTATTTATTTATTTATTTATTGTGGGGTACTGGGGATTGAACCCAGGAGTATTCTACTTCTGAGCTACACCCCCAACCCTATTTTTCATTCTTTATATTTGAAACAGAGCCTCACTAAGTAGCTGAGGCTGGCTTTGAACCTACAATCCTCCTGTTTCAGCCTCCCAAGTACTGGGATTACAGGCGTGCGCCACCACACCAAGTTTTTTATTTTCTATTTTTGAAACAAGGTTTTACTGAGTTGCCAAGGACCTCACTAAATTGCTGAAGCTGGCCACAAACCTGTGATCTTCCTGTCTCAGCCTCCTGAGTACTGGGGTTACAAGCATGCACCACCACGCCTGACCCAGTGAAATATTCTTAAACCACTCAACTTAAGTTTATTGTCAGCATAGATGAAAGCATGTATTTGAGATATAGTTGCCCTAATTATCCTATTTATGTTTTCACTTAATCACTTATTTCTTCATCTCATTCATTTTCAGTCATTTTTAAATGCTTTTCTAATACAAGGATTCTGGAGAGTTGCTATTCTTACTGCTCATCTTCCCATCTGTAGTAGTTCTTAGTTGTTATATCCAAAAGTGGTAGCGAGATTATTGATTTTAAAAGATATTGTCAAACAATATCGACACATTTCCTGCAAAATATCTTTTATTTTGTTTTTCACCTCTATATCTTATACCTTTACCTAAGAAGCAAGACTGTCCAGGTTTCTGCCACTGCAACTTATTCCCTCTTCAATCATTTCAGCTCTGGAAAGGAAGAAATGGAAGTGAAAAAGTTGAGCATTTCCTGGCAATTCTTGATAGTTCTGGTTCTGATCCTGCAAATTCTGTCTGCGTTGGATTTTGACCCATACAGAGTCCTAGGGGTCAGCCGAACAGCCAGTCAGGCTGACATTAAAAAGGCTTATAAGAAGCTCGCCCGGGAATGGTAGGTGAAACAAAGAAACGGAAGTTTAATATAAGCTAAGAAGTCTTAGCAGGGGAACGGAGCCTAAATAACGATTAGCTTATATCTGCCTCTGTTTCTGTGTTAAATATATATATTTATACATATATATATACCCACACATATCTGTCTAGAATATTTACGTAGAACTAATGCTTATATTCTATGATTTTTAGTGATAACATCCAAAGCTTGTATTTTCTATGAAACCCCCTCTTCTTAGGACTACTTACTTAGCGTAAAGAATTGCCTTAGATACTGCTGGCATATTTAATGTTAAACTGTAAGAGGCTTTATTTTTTATTTTTTTATTTTATTTTTTTTTGCGGTACTGGGGATTGAACTCAGGGGCATTCTACCTCCGAGCTATACCCCCAGCCCTATTTTTTTTATTCTTTATTTTGAAACCGAGTCTCACTAAGTTGCGGAGTGCCTCACTAGGTAGCTGAGGCTGGCCGCGAACCCAGATTCTCCGGTCTCAGCCTCCCGAATGCTGGGATTACAAGCGTGCGCCACCACGCCCGAGGCTTTATTTTTTAAAAAACAATAGGCAAGTTACTTTTTTTTCCATGACATCTCATTCATGAAGCCACTTGAGCGTGTGTGTGTGTGTGTGTGTGTGTGTATGTGTGTGTGTGTGTTACTGATGATTGGACTCAGGGGCATTCTACCACTGACATATACCGCAGCCTTCCTTTTCTGCCCCCCCCCTTCCTTTTTGAAACAGAATCTCACTAAGTTGCCCAGGCTGGCCTTGATCCCACAATCCTCCTTTCTTAGTCTCACAAGTACTAGAATTACAAGTGTGGGCCACCACCCCTGGTTTATGAAGTTACTCTTTATAATTGCTAAGGGGAATACTATTCAATCCTGTTCTCTAGTTGTGTCTGTCTGTGCTGCTGGGGATGGAACTCGGGGCCCCTGATACATACTAGGGAAGCACTCTACCACTAAGCTACATCTCAAACCCTAAACTATAAATTTTTAAACTTCAAAAAAGCAGTTGTAAGAGCCGGGCATGGTGGTGCATGCTTGTAATTCCAGCATTTGGGAGGCTGAGACGGGAGGATCTGGGTTTGCAGCCAGCCTCAGCTAGTGAGGCACTCTGCAACTTAGTGAGACCCGGTTTCAAAATAAAGAATAAAAAATAGGGCTGGGGTTATAGCTCAGACATAGAATGCCCCTGAGTTCAATCCCCAGTACCGCAAAAAAAAAAAAGCAGTTGTAAGTAATAGCTTTTTGCCTTCCATTTAGAAAATAATATTCAGGAACTGAGTACATTACTTTTTTTTTCCCCTTTAGTGGTGGTGGTGGTACTGGGGATCAAACCCTGGGGTGTTCTACCTCTAGGCTACACCCCAGCCCTTTTTATTTTTTGTTTTGAAATAGGGACTCCCTAGGCTGCTGAGGCTGCTCTCAAACCTGCAATCCTCCTGTCTCAGCCTTATTCTAAGTACTGGGATTATAGGTGTGTACCATCACACCCAGCTGAGTATATTACTTGTAAGAAAAAATTTTTAGTAAAATATTAATTTTTTCTATAGTTAGCAGGATAGAAATTAGCAGGAAAGCAATAAATCTAAAATTTATTTTAACCAAACATCAGTTTCTCCCAATAAAGCTTTGGCCATGCCAAAGAAACAGAAGTGTCAGATTATATAGCTGGAGGAGGAACAGCAGAAAGAGAGGACAGAAGGGACACAGGACTTGCAGCCAGCTAAACCAACTATAAGTGGTGAAGTTTGTGATAAATGCCATCATTGAGTACCTACTGCATGCAGGCCTTCAGTTTCTATGCATATTATCTCACTGAAACCTTATAATTAACCTATGAAGGAGGATATTATTGAACCTGTTTTACAGATGAGAATATCAAGGCTCACAGCTGGCAAATCTGTATTACCTCTGGGTTCCATAGTTTGACCTGCACCAACAATTAGTTTTGGGGTTTTTTGTTTGGTTTGGTTTTGTAGTTTTTTGCTTTTAATCATCTGCCCATCTGGGCATAAGCCAGGTTGAGTGGGTTAGTGTTTGGTGGGCAGGAGCTGAAGTGGAAGCAAGGCAGCAGAGAGCAGCCAGTGTGCTAGGCGAATCCAGAACTGGATCCTAAAAAGATAATCTGTAACTATGCATGGCCTCTTCCCAGGGACTCTTCACACCAAACTTGCTTACAGTAACATTTCAAACTCTTGCCTCAGTATATTTAAATCAAAATATAGAAATCTGTAGTTAGAGCTGGGCATGGTGGCGCACGCTTGTAATTCCAGCATTTGGGAGGCTGAGACCGGAGGATCCGGGTTCTCGGCCAGCCTCAGCTACCTAGTGAGGCACTCCGCAACTTAGTGAGACTCGGTTTCAAAATAAAGAATAAAAAATAGGACTGGGGATATAGCTCGAAGGTAGAATGCCCCTGAGTTCAATCCCCAGTACCTCAAAAAAAAGAAGAAGAAGAAAATTTGTAGTTAGTCCATAAGGTGACACCATTCTTTTGGACAGGATGTAACCGTGGACAAAGTTTCAGAGCATAAATGATAGCTTGGGGATGTGGGACCTATTAAAATGTACAGCTTGGACTTTTCTGTCTTCCAGAGCTGAAAAGGATGTGATATTAATTAAATGAGTCATATGCTTCTCTTTAGTTAGATTCTCTCTAGGAATAATTCATCACCATAGAAATATATAGAGTGTCATCTAGTGAAAGTCTAACATTTTATTTTACCTTGTGTCTCTACTGTTATTTTCTGCTGTTTTGGCTGTGGCAATGTTTTGTTTTGTTTTGCGGTACTGGGGATTGAACTCAGGAGCATTCTACCTCCGAGCTATACCCCCAGCCCTATTTTTTATTCTTTTTTTTTGAAATCGAGTCTCACTGAGTTGCAGAGTGTCTCACCAGGTAGCTGAGGCTGGCCGCAAACCCAGATCCTCCAGTCTCAGTCTCCTGAATGCTGGGATAACAAGCATGCGCCACCACGTCTGGCTTTGTGGCAATGTTTTTTGGGTTTTTTTGGTGGGG
Organism: Graphiurus murinus; assembly: GCA_004027655.1. Classification (NCBI taxonomy): domain Eukaryota; kingdom Metazoa; phylum Chordata; class Mammalia; order Rodentia; family Gliridae; genus Graphiurus; species Graphiurus murinus. Next base: position 3,099 of record PVLC010042918.1, on the reverse strand, counting down.
GTGGGTACTGGGGATTGAACTCAGGGGCATTCTACCTCTGAGCTACACCCCCAGCCCTATTTTTTATCCTTTATTTTGAAACCGAGTCTCACTAAGTTGCGGAGTGCCTTACTAGGTAGCTGAGGCTGGCCGCGAACCCGGATCCTCCGGTCTCAGCCTCCCGAATGCTGGGATTACAAGTGTGCGCCACCACACCCGGCTTGTGGCAATGTTTTATTCCTTGGAATAGTAGCAGTTTCACATCACAATGGTTGCATGTACACTAAAAAAAGGGGGCAGTGTTCCCCAGTGTGGAAAACTTTGTTTCTCTCCCAATAATTAGGTTTTATCCTAGGTACTTTTCATTTGCCATCCATATTAGCAAAATAATTCTTTTTACCCCAAGAAAAATCAATTAGTATAACATGGTTCAGTCAACTGGACAGTAAATTCGTTTATCTCATTCTTTGCTTGTTACTTTTTTTTTTTTTTTTTTTTTTTTTTTTTTTTTTTTTTTTTTTTTTTTTTTTTTTTTTTTTTTTTTTTTTTTTTTTTTTTTTGGTGGTGGTGGGGGTAGAATCCAGGGGCCTTCTACCTCCAGACTGTATCCCCAGCCCTATTTTATTTTTTATTTGGAAACAGGGTCTCACTAGGTTGTTGAGGCTATCCTCCAGCCTGCAATCCTCTTATCTCAGCCTCCCAAGTTCTAGGATTACAAGTGTGTTTCACCACACCTGCTTTTCTGTCTTTGGTTTTTATTCCTTTAGAGGTCTCTAGACAGCCAATAGGCACCATGCACAATATTTTCTTTGCTTTGAAATTTAAAGTTTGCATATTATGTTGCAGTTCATGAGACAATTTCATTTCCACTGAAATAACATTGGAGGATACTTTCCTAGGGCTGAACTCACCCTTCTAAATGTTTCAACTTTGTGGTGTCTTCCCCTGTTCAGGAGAACATTCTGTGCTCCCCTTGGTTCTTGACACATGGCTGCCGGCTGCCTGTAACACTCTGCTTCGGTCTCATAAAATACCCCCTCTTGCATCTCTTCCCCTGTAAAGTTGTTTATGTTAAATCATTTGTATGATCACATAATTTTATCCACTCAGCCTTTAGCCTAACTTTGAATATTGAAAACACTTTTTTTTTTGTCATCCAGAAACATGCTTTGGAACCACTATCTCATTTCCTTAAGTCATGTTTTCATTATGCCTGGCCGAGTTTTCCCCCCTGACAATCAAAGCAAGAATTAAATGGTTAAGGGAAGAATGGTGTCCACATCCAACATGCCACCATTCACTTATAGAGAGCTCAGAATGTATAGTGTAACTCACTCAAACATATTCTGCCAGAACAAATTGGTCAGATTGTAGGCTTTTTAAAAAGTATTATTCCAGCACAAGTGGTGTGGTTTTGGTTTTTTTTTTTTTTTTTTTTTTTTTTTTTTTTTTTTTTTTTTTTTTTTTTTTTTTTTTTTTTTGCGGTACTGGGGATTGAATTCAGGGGCATTCTACCTCCGAGCTACACCCCCAGCCCTATTTTTTATTCTTTATTTTGAAACCGAGTCTCACTAAGTTGCGGAGTGCCTCACTAGGTAGCTGAGGCTGGCCGCGAACCTGGATCCTCTGGTCTCAGCCTCCTGAATGCTGGGATTACAAGTGTGCGCCACCACGCCCGGCTCTTCTGAGGACTTTAAAATCCCCAAGGGCAAATTTGGCGTGAGAGATGGGAATACAGCAAATGTTGAAGATTTAGGTGTTTTTGTTCTTGTTTTGTAGTACTGGAGATTGAATCCAGGGGTGTTCTATCTCCAAGCCATACCCTCACCCTAATTTTATTTTTTATTTTGAAAAAGGGTCTCACTAAGTTGCTGAGGCTGTCCTGAAACCTGCAATCCTCCTGTCTCAGCCTCCCAACTACTGGGAATACATGCTTGTACCACCACACCTGGTAAAGATTTGGTTTTAATGTTAGTTGAAATAACTACCTAAACTGTGGACTTTTTTCACATCTTAAGCATGTAATCTTGACGTTATTATCCATTCATAGGGGAAGGGCAGTCACAGGCAGAGTGGGCTAGCCAGAGTACTAGTGACAACTAAAGTGTCCTCATTTGGAAGTCAGCACTAAGACACTACTACTGTGACTGAGCAGTTCTCTGTGGATCCTAAAAGCTGCTCTCAGGCCTGCCTGTGTTGTCAGAAGAAACACTTGCATCAGTGTAATTCCACCATGGGGAGGAAGTGCTGCCATCCTGGGGAAAAATCACCAGTTCTTCTGGCAGTGATTTAGCCTGAGCTGCTTGAGACTGCACACATCCCAACTGTCCTCCCAGAAATGCACTGGTGCTCCAAAAACCATGCCCAGATGGAGTGCTCTGGGAGGAAATCGCCTGCTTCAAAGTTTCATTTACTGTAGTCACATGAAGCAACTGCTGCTCAGCTTCCACCACTCATTTTAGGAAATGTCCTAACATTTGCCTCTAATGTAGAGAACTCTGTGTATGAGGGTGTGAAATGACCATGTGTATAAAATGAAATCCTTTCTCACAAGCTGCTCATCTGTGTTTCAGGCATCCAGACAAAAACAAAGATCCTGGAGCAGAAGACAAATTCATTCAAATCAGCAAGGCTTATGAGGTATTGTCAAACTTTGTGATGTATCCATTAGTTCTTACCTTTGTGTGTGGGTGGGTGGGGTGTCCTGGAAATTGAACCCAGGTGCATTCTATTTCTGAGCTATACCCCCAGCCCGTTTTATTTATTTATTTTTGAAGCAGAGTCTCAGCCAGGCATGGTAGTGCATTCCAGTAATCCCAGTACTGGAAAGGCTGAGACAGGAAAATTGCAAATTGGAAGCCAGCCTCAGCAATTTAGCAGTAAAAAATAAAGGCTACAAGACCTTATTTAAAAATAGAAGCCGAGCCGGGCGTGGTGGCGCACGCTTGTAATCCCAGCATTTGGGAGGCTGAGACCGGAGGATCCGAGTTCGCGGCCAGCCTCAGCTACCTAGTGAGGCGCTCCGAAACTTAGTGAGACTCTATCTCAAAATAAAGAATAAAAAATAGGACTGGGGGTGTAGCTCGGAGATAGAATGCCCCTGGGTTCAATCTCCAGTAC
>PVLC010042917.1:0-12752 GCA_004027655.1 Graphiurus murinus | reverse complement strand
CATTCTGACTGGAGTTAGGTGAAATCTCAGGGTAGTTTTGATTTGCATCTCCCTGATTGCCAATGATGTGGAACATTTCCTCATACATTTATTGGCCATTTGTATTTCTTCTTTTGTGAAGTGTCTATTTAGATCCTTTGCCCATTTTTTGATTGGGTTATTTGCTTTCTTAGTTGCGATTTTCTTGAGTTCTTTGTATTTCCTAGATATTAGACATCTATCTGAAGTGTAACTGGCAAAAATTTTCTCCCACTCTGTAGGTTCTCTGTTGAGGTTCTTGATAGTTTCCTTTGCTGTGCAGAAGCTCTTCAGTTTAATGCAATCCCATGTGTTGATCTTCCTTTGATCTGCTTGTGCTTTGGGGGTCTTGTTGAGAAAGTTTTTACCTGTGCCTATGTGTTCAAGTGTTGGTCCTATGCCCTCTTCAAGTAGCTGCAAGGTCTCTGGACTGACTTCCAGGTTCTTGATCCACCTTGAGTTGACTCTTGTGCAGGGTGAAAAAGTGGGATTTATTTCCATTTTCCTGCATATGGTTAACTAGTTTTTCCAACACCATTTGTTAAAGAAGCTATCTTTTTTCCAGTGTATACTTTTGGCTCCTTTGTCAAAAATCAGTTGACTGTAAGTCTGTGGGTCTGTTTCTGAGTCTTCTCTTCTGCTCCATTGGTCTGTGTGTCTGTTTTTGTGCCAATACTATGCTGTTTTTATTACTGTGGCTTTGTAGTAAAGTTTGAAGTCAGGTATTGTGATACCTTCTGCATGGTTTTTATTGCTAAGAACTACTTTGGCTATCCTGTGCTTTTTGTTTTTCCAGATGAATTTTTTTGTTTGTTTGTTTTGTGGTACTGGCGATTGAACTCAGGGGCATTCTACCTCTGAGCTACACCTCCAGCCCTATTTTTTATTCTTTATTTTGAAACTGGGTCTCACTAAGTTGCGGAGTGCCTCACTGAGTAGCTGAGGCTGGCCGCGCACCCGGAGCCTCGGTCTCAGCCTCCCGAATGCTGGGATTACAAGCGTGCGCCACCACGCCTGGCTCCAGATGAATTTAAGGACTGATTTTTCTATGTCTGTGAGGAGCGCCCTTGGTAATTTCATGGGTATTGCATTTAATTCGTAGATGAGTTTTGGGAGGATGGCCATTTTGATGATATTTATTCTGCCTATCCAAGAGCATGGTAGATCCTTCCATCTTCTAAGGACTTCATAGATTTCTTTCTTCACCTTTTTATAGTTTTCCTTATAGAGGTCTTTAACCTCCTTGGTTAGGTTTATCCCTAAGTATTTGGGATTACTTTCTGGATTTCTTTTTCAGTTGATTTATGGTTGGCATATAGAAAGGCTTCTGATTTTTTAAGATTGATTTTGTATCCAGACTCTTTGCTGAATTTGTTAATCAGTTCTATGAGTTTTTTGGTTGAGTTTGTTGGTCTTCTAAATATAGTATCATGTCATCTGCGAAAAGGGATAGTTTTAGTTCTTCTTTCCCTATTTTTACCCCTTTGGTTTCCTTCTCTTGCCTTATTGCTCTGGCTAGACTCTCAAGTACTATGTTGAACAGAAGAGGTGATAATAGACATCTTTGTCTTGTTCCTGTTTTTAGTGGGAACACTTGCAGTTTCTCTCCATTTAATATGATATTGGCTGTGGGCCTATTGTATGTCACCTTTATGATGTGAGGGTCATTCCTTCTATTCCGATTCTCTGAAGTGCTTTTAGCATGAATGAGTGTTGAATCTTGTCAAATGCTTTTTCAGCATCAATTGAGATGATCATGTGATTTTTGTCTTTGATTCTGTTTATGTGGTGAATTACATGTATTGTTTTTCAAATGTTGAACCAGCCTTGCATCCCTGGGATGACCCCAACTTGTTCATGGTGTATAATTTTTTTGATGTGATTTTGAATGCACATCACTAGTATCTTGTTTAGCAGTTTTGCATCTAAGTTCATCAATGATATAGGCCTATGGTTTTCTTTTTTTGAGCTGTCTCATTTGGCTTTGGTATTAATGTGATGTTGGCATCATAGAATGTGTTTGGGAGGGTCCCATTTTTTTCTGTATCATGGAACACCTTAAGGAGTATTGGGATTAGCTCCTCTAAGAATGTTTTATAAAATTCACTTGGAAAACCATATGGCCCTGGGCTTTTTATTTGATGGTAAGTTCTTTATTGCTGCTTCTGTCTCATTGATTGGTTTAAGTTTTTGATATCTTCTTTACTCAGTTTAGGGAGGTTGTATGTGTCTAAGAATTTATCAATTTCTTCTAGATCTTCCATTTTGTTGGAGTATAGATTTTCAAAATAGTTTCTGACTATCTTCTGTATTTCCAGACTGTCAGTGGTAATATCACCTTTTTCATCTCTTATTTTGGTAATTTGGGTTGATTCTCTCTTTCTTTTGGTTAGGTTGCCCAATGGTCTTGTTTATTTTTTCAAGAAACCAACTTTTGGTTTTGTTGATCTTCTGTATTTTTTTTTTTATTTTCTATTTCATTAATTTCTGCTCTGGTTTTCATGATTTTCTGTCTTCTACTGGCTTTGGGGCTAGATTGTTCTTGTTTTTCAAGGGCTTTGAGCTGTGTCATTAGGTTATTTATTTGGTGATTTTCTGTTTTTCTTATGTGGGCACTCAGTGCTATAAATTTCCCTCTTTGTACTGTCTTCAAGGTGTGCCAAAGGTTTTGATATGTTGTGTCTCTATTTTCATTGGTTTCTATGAATTTTTTAATTTCTCCTCTTATTTCTTCTATGATCCACTCTTCATTCAGAAGTGTGGTGTTCAATCTCCATGTGTTTACTCCGTTACTTTGGGTCATCTTGGAGGTTTTTCTAGCTTCACTCCATTGTGGTCTGAAAATATGCAGGGAATTATGGTACATTTTTTTAACTTGCCAGTGCCGCTTTTTGGCCAAGACTGTGGTCTATTTTGGTGAATTTTCCATGAGCAGATGAGAAAAATGTGAATTCAGCTCTAGTTGGGTGAAAGCGTCTATATGTGTCTAATAGGTCCATTTGGTTTACAGTATCCTTTAGGTCTGAGGTGTCTCTACTGACCTTTTGTTTAGAAGAATGATCTAGTGATGTAAGAGGAGTATTGAAGTCTCCTAGTATTAGTGTATTGAGATCTATGTGTGTCTTTATATCATCCAGAGTTTCTTTTATGAAAGTGGCTGCACCTACATTTGGGGCATAGATGTTGATAATTGTTATTTCCTCTTGCTGGATTGTTCCTTTTACTAGTAGAAAATGACCTGATTTGTCTCTTCTGAAAAGCTTGGGCTTAAATTCTAGTTTATCTGATATCATAGTTGCTACTCCTGCTTGTCTTCGAGTTCCATTGGCATGGATTACCTTACTCCAGCCCTTCACCTTTAGTTTGTGAGAATCTTTGCTTGTAAGGTGTGTTTCTTGCAGGCAGCATATAGATGGATTCTGGGTTTTGATCCATTTTGCCACCTTGTGCCTTTTTATTGGGGAGTTGAGACCATTTATATTCAGTGTGACTATTGAGAGATGGTTTTTAATTCTGACCATTTTGAGTTTTGACTTCTATTTTCGGTGGTGTTTTTTCTTCTTTGCTTAGTTGTTTGCTTCCTGGAAATTATTGTTTCTCTGGTTCTGACGTTTACTCGTTAGTTCTTCTTTGTAGCTAATCTCTTTAAGTAGTTTCTCTAGTGCTGGTTTGGAAGACATAAATTCCTTCAGTTTCTGTTTGTCATGGAAGGTTTTTTTCCCTGTCAATTTTAAGAGAGTTTTGCCGGGTATGAAAATCTTGGCTGCAAGTTATTTTCTTTCAGAGTTTGTAATATGTTACTCCATCATCTCCTGGATTTCATGACTTGATTTAGGAGGTCTGGCTTGATTCTAATTGTCACTTGGCCTTTTACATCCATTGCCTTGAAGATTCTCTCTTTTGCCTCTACATTGGTCAGTTTGATTATTATATGGCGTGATGAGCCTATTCTTTGGTCTTGTCTTGAGGGAGTTCTGTATGTTTCCTGTACCTGTGTGTCAACTTTTCGTTCTTTGTTTGGAAAATTCTCTGTTATTATTTCTTTGATGAGATTGTTCATTCCATAAGTTTCAACTTCTAATCCCTCTTCTATGCCTATTATTCTTAGGTTAGCTCTTTTAAAATTGGCCCAGATCTCTTCTATGTCCAGTTCATACTGTCATATTTTTTTTCTAAGTTATGTACTGTAGATTAATTTTTTGTGTGGTCATCCTCTAAGAGTGATATTCTATTTTCCATGTGATGTAATCTGCTGTTTATAGTTTGTATTGATGCCTTCATTTTGATTACTTCATCTTTCATTTCCTTCAATACTTCTCTTGGTTTATTTTTAGGTCATCGAAGTCTTTGTTTATTTGTTCCTTTATTTCTTTAAAGCTCTGCCTACATTCTTTCTGAAAGTTTTGTATTGTTTCTAGTATTAAAGATCTGAATTGTTCTTCTGGTAGTCTCTGCCATTCTGGGTTGGTGCGATCTGTTATTGAGGTGTTGTGGTAGCTCATTGTTTCTTTGTTATTTTTCCCTCTCATGGTTCTCCTGTTCTTCAATTTATATCTTTGCTGTTCTTGCAAGTTTTCTTGTCCAATCTCTGCAGTGGGGGTTTAGAGGTGACAGGTTGTATTCAGAGATAAAGTTTGGGTGAGAAGTCACAGTAATGAATGCAGGAATAGGGTAAAGAAGAGAGTATGTTCCAGCCGAATAAGAGATTGAGCGTGTTGAAGTGATATATTGTAAACATTAGAGATTGTAGATATTGATATGAGACAGGAAAAAGAGGAAAAGAAAAGAGAGGAGGAAAAGTGTTGCGGAGAGGAATGGGGGGGGGGCTTGTAAAAGGGATAAGGAGAGGATTCAACAACCTAAGCAAGAGATAACAAAGCAAGTATTCATCCAAACCAACATAAATAAATCAAGGCAATAAAAAATAAAAGCAGAGTGTAAACAGATAAAACTTAACACCAAAAAAGATGAGAAAAAATAAAGGATAAAAAGTAAAATAAAAAAGTAAAAAAAAAAAACCCAAAATCTACAAATAGCAACCAGCCACTAAAACAAACTCTCTGCTAGTTCATAAGTACTGAGCTTAAGTTTTCAAGTGTGTCTTTGGCATTTTTATTTGCTCGGTCAGTACAGGCAGAAGATTTTGTTGAAGTTTCTCCCGCTTCTAGCTTATGTCTCTGGGCTCTTCACTGTGCCTGGCTGTGTGTCTCTCTCTCTCTGCTTTTTGCTTTTTCAGTCTAAATGCTGGGCCTTTCCAGATGCCCTATGTGCACGGGGTTCCTCTGCCCTTCTGGCCCTGTCTAGGCTCTAGAAGGGTGGGTGACTGAGTCTATCCTTTGTATTGTGAACCCTGGGGGCATAGTCCCACTCACATATCCCTGCTGCTTGGCCTGCTCCACTCCGGACACTGGGGGCGCAATAGGACAATGATGGTCTGGATAGCTGGCAGGAAGTTGGTGGGAGGGGCTGGCGGCAAAGATGGCGGCCATTGTTTCACTGTGTGCACCAGCTTCCCTGTTCCTCCTGAGCTCTGTTTAGGCACTCCCAGTTCACACTCAGGTTTTAAGTAGTCCTTCTCTGCCTTCCGTCAAGAAGCTGGGTTCGTGGCCGTCCTGTTTCAGGCTGTGCTGTCGCTCACTGTTCCATCTCTGGGGCGGACTGTAGCGGTTGACCCACAGGAGCTTACACTGACTGTCCCGCACATTTTGGATGCTGTGGATGGTGCAGGGATCCCCGCCTGGGTAGTACATGGGAACTCGGGGGTGCCCATGCCACTCATGGACTGTTAGCTGTGCCTGCTGTGTAGTTTGCAGCTCACAGTATCTAGCTCATCCCTGCTGCTCCAAGTCCCGTCTCCACAGCCTAGTTCTTCCACGCTGCACCATGGCGCAGAGTGCGGAAGAACTCCCTTGCTCTCCTAGGTCTGCTTTCTGGATCTTCTTTAGTTGTAGTTCAAATTTCGCTTTTTTGTTGTATTTATTCTTCTGTTTAGAAGCTCTTTTTATGATAGAGTTATTTCGTAATCACAGCATCTGGGGAAAGATGTTTCACTCAGTCGCCATCTTGGATCTTCCAGCTCACATTTTGAGTTTTGACTTCTGTTTGTGGTAGTGTTTGTTCTTCTTTGCTTAGTTGTTTGCTTTCTGGAAATTATTGTTTCTCTAGTTCTGATGTTTACTTGTTAGTTCTTCTTTGTAGTTAATCTCTTTGAGTATTTTCTCTAGTGTTGGTTTGAAAGACATAAATTCTTTCAGTTTCTGTTTATCATAGTAGGTTTTTATATCCCCATTAATTTTGAGAGAGAGTTTTGCTGGGTAGGAGAAACTTGGTTGCAAGTTATTTTCCTTCAGAGTTTGGAATATGTTACTCCAGCCCCTCCTGGATTTCATGGCTTGGTTTGGAAGGTCTGGAGTGATTCTAATTGGTTTGCCTCTAAATGTCACTTGCCGTTTTACTTTTGTTGCCTTTAGAATTCTCTCCTTAGCCTCTACATTAGTCAGCTTGATTATTATGTGGCATAGTGAACCTCTTCTTTGGTCTTGTCTAAAGGGGGTTCTATATGTTTCCTGCACCCATGTGTCTACTTCTCTTTCTATGCTTGGAAAATTCTCTGATATTACTTCTTTGAAAAGGCTGTTTATTCCATTAGTTTCAATTTCTAATCCCTCTTCTATGCCTATTATTCTTAGGCTAGCTCTTTTAAAATTGGCCCAGATCTCATCGATGTCCAATTCATACTGTTGAATTTTTTTCTCTAGACTGTGTACAATGGATTCGTTTGGGAGATGGTCATCTACTAGGAGTGATATTCTGTTTTCCATGTGGTCTAATCTACTGTTTTTAGTTTGTATTGATGCCTTCACTTCTATTATTTCAGGTGTTGACTTCTAGCATCTAGCAAAAGCTCACAAAGCAACCAACCCTCCGAAGAAACATAAATATATCAAAGCAATGCAAAGTGAAAACAGAGTAAAAACAAAACAAACAACAACAAACAAACAAACAAACAAAAACCCTGCAAGTTTGTAAGAACAGATCTGATTTTGACTCTGCAGATCTTTTGGGTAGATCTCTGCTACTTTGGGTGGCTGACAAAATGGCGGCTGCCACTGCCATGCATGCTCTGGCTCCTTTGTTCTCCCTGGTCTGTTTCTTGGGTTCTGATCAGCTGCTTTTGTTGCTTTGTTCACTTTTCTGCTGTTTTGCTTATCTTTCCTTCCATCAAGAAGCTGCTTTTGCAGCAGTTTTGATTCAAGCTCTGCAGTGCAGTTGATCACTGCTCTGGCTCTGGAGGGCAAGGTGGACTGAGGTGGCCACTTGCAGGCTTAAACTGGTCATACCACACCTTCCAGTCACTGTCGAAGGTGCCGTGATATGCCCTCTGGTTAGGATGTGGAATTCAGGAGTCACTTACTCCACCTCTGGTGGCTGGGAATGCAGAATGTCATCATATATTTCTTTGTTAGTAGATGCTGACTGGGGGCTGGCTCAATGGCAGCTGCCACTCTGTAGCGTGGCACCACTGCCATGCAGATGGGCTTCTTTCTCTCTCTGGTCAGCTTTCTAGATTCTTGTCAGCTGTATTTCATTTTTCGTAGTGTTGTTCATTTTTTTGTTGCTCTTTTCTTCTGTCAGGAAGCTGCTTTTATGGCACATTTGAAATGAGCTCACAGCGCCTGATGAGAGGTGTCTCACTCCGATTCTATCTTCCCCTACATTGCTTTAAATAAATGTTTTAAGTCAAGTTGATCTCCACACAACTGGAATCCTCAACTATCTAGTGGATAGTTGTTATATAAGCCTTCTATCATGTCCAGTAAGGCACTTAATGTAAATTACCTCATAAAATTACAAAGGCAGGGGATCACACCAATCTTACTAGGTTTTGACAGAAGTAAATAACATTAAGAAGACTCTGTAATTGAAACAACCACTAGTTAATATTATTTTATGGATCATTAATCTAAAGCTTACAACAACTCATTACCATTAGAAAATGAGTCAAGAATAAAATATGGAATTTTCAATTATCAAGGTCTATGATGACAATGGTTTGGAAGAATTAATTTTTCTTCTACGCACACTCTATGAACTCATACCCAGGTTGAGTCCTGAGGCATTACACTACTATTTACTGCATTGATGAAAACATAAGAATTTCTCTAGCTTAGCTTGGTGAGCACACCTAGCTGTACCACCACACCTAGCTATAGTATACCTATAATCCTAATACTTGAGTGGCTGGGCCAGCAATAGCCTCTGAAACTTAGTGAGACACTGTGTCAAAATAAAAGGTAAAATAGGACTGGGGAAGGTAGTTCAGAAGTAAAATGCCCCTCGGTTCAATCCCCAGTCCAAAAAAATACAGGCAGCAGTGCTTTATGCTTAAAGCTTCACACAGCAGGTACATAGACTAATAATTAAAATTGTCTAAACTAGGTACTGTGTGTGCTAGAAAGGAAGTGGTAGAATATGCAAAAGATGATACAGAATGAGAGCCCTGGGCATTTGCCAACCTAGTTGGGAATCCTGGGGCCAGCAGAAATCTCTGTGGGTTTGGGAGTATGGCAGCAATCTAATCTGATGGTTTGCCTTCCCTGGGTGCATGAGACTTGGCAGACTTGAGTGAGGATGTGTATGGCATCACAGACATATATGAATGCTTGCCTGAGGCCTGGAGACAGTTCCCACATTAGGAACAACCATGCATTACTCCAGGAAGGTGCTGGATGAGTCCATCCTTTGTCTTGAGTGTTGGGGCTCAGCTGAGGCAGACCTGTAGGTAGTGTCTCTGCCTGGACAAGAGGACATGGAATCAGAAGGGATATTATAGAATATTCTAATGAGTCAATTACCTATCAAGAATTACTGGTGTACATAGAAGGACGATGTAGGACTGAGACATCTCAGGAAGGGATGATCTCTTGCCAAGAACAGCTCTGAACAGAGAAGAAGGGAGAAGAATGCCCTCAGACGATTTAAATAGGTGAGGAAACTCTGCATTTGATTGAATTTTATTAGAGAAGAATAAGTGCAATTTGGACACTCAGAAGGAATATAGACTCAAGACATACTCAGTCTAGTTTCATGGGGGGAGAGGTATTGTGATGCATAACTAAGTTCAGTCATAAAATCCCTAACAACTTCTTGTACTCTGCATTATTTTTCTTTTATTTTTTTGTTTTGAGATACTGGCTAAAGTTGGGTCATAATGGGGTTTATCAATAATAAATAATAGGAATCAAAATATTTAAGTATTCATTTTAAAATTTCTTTATCCTCAGGCAGAAAGAAAAATAACTCTATAATTCATTTTTGAATATTTTTGATATGGTAATCCACAGCCACCAGCTTGGAATATCTCACTTCTTCAAAGCTTTGAAGCATGGAGAATCTTTGAATATTTCAATATTTTTTTCTCTTGCAATAAAGAGGAAAATATGATTCTAGAAGTTAAGGAAAAGAATTTCTTCAACTCTTAGCCAGTATTTGATTTCACAGAGCTAGAAGAAAAATGGAAAGTGTATCATTAGTACTAAGTAACTCATGATCAGCCAATCAAAATGAACTTTTGGTGTATATATAGTTGAGAAAACTCAGCCCCCTTGTTCATAAAACCCCAAGACTAGCTATAAATACTTAGTGAATTACATTTATTTTTACAGTTTGAATTTCTAGTGTTTCAAAATCCAATATTTGCAAAGTTTTTTATTTTCATGTTTATTACTGCTTTCATTGAATATTTATTTATTTTGCAGTGCTGGGGTTTGAACCCAGGAACTTGTGCATGCTAGACATTTGCTGTCTACCACTGAGATACATATATCTCTGTATCATTGATTTTATTATTAGTCCTTTTTCAAGGTATCAAACTGACATAAAAATCTATATTTTGAGATATAGAAATAGAGATAAGGAATTGGATGTTCCATGAAATTGAGATTTGAATCTGATTTTCAGCCTGCTGTGGATTTGCCAGGACCTTGGCAGAAAATGTAAATACAATCAATATTCAACAAGTATATTTCAAATAAATAAGGAAGTGTCTACACAGCTGTGGTTTGAAAGTTCTCTGTCCTCAGGAAGTGGTAAGAAGGACAATGTTTAAGGAAATTAAATAGAGGTCTTTATTGGATGTTTCTTTGAATTACCAACCAGGGCATCAGAAGCACTTCACAAGTTTCTTTCACAAGTCTTTTTGAAAATGATTTTTATTCAGTTCTTGGATATCAGTTTTTCTTAGAATAATATTGGGCAACTGTTGCTTAGAGGAATTTTTAGAAATGAACTCTAAAAAATCCATTATCATAAAGACTTTCAATTTTTCAAAAATTTTCTCCATTTTATCAAAAGAAAAAAAGATACATTCATCCTGTAATGCATATAATGATTAATAACTAAATGCTGAGTTAAAGAAAAGAGGGTACAGTGTGAAATTTCATACCTTGCTAAAGTTCTAAGAGTCTACCTGTAAGCAGTTAGGAAAACTCATAACATTTACAAGTGAGAAAAAGCTTTACAGAAATGGACTAAAATAGTCACACTCCAGCCATGCAATATGGTTTTAAATGTATCTTCAGTGGAAACAGTAAAGGAATAAAACATAATTTTTCCATAACTAGACAGACATCTACAGCTTTCATAATGTAATGGTCATAAATCCCTATGCCTATAATGCATTGTAAATTCATTGCAATGAATGAGGTCCACACGTCCTACAAAGTAAAGAAGCAATAGTTGTGTGTGGGACTACACTATCTGAGAAAGTGTAGACTGATGGATAAGGCAGTGGAAATGTGAAGGTGGTGAGAATATTTAGTAATACATGATAAAGTGGTTGTAAGTAAAGGGTTCAAGGGTTCAGAGGTAGGGCGCAAAAAAAGAATTCATCTTCTCCAGATGAGTTAAGAAGGTGTTTTACAGTGAATATCCAATGTCTATTCTTGATTCAATGAAAATGACTTAACCAGGATACATAAGTCAAATTTTATTGGACATAGTTAAAGCTAACTTTCAAAAACAGAGTTTTCAGTATCCTTGTTGAGGAATAAAGAGATTTCTGCTGTGAAGAAGCAAAGTGCACTGAAAACTGCTTACAGGAGCCTCAGCTTGGCACTTGCATGTGACTGCAAGAATGCAGGTATCTCAACAGACATTCCTGTCTCCCTTTCACTATGGAGTGAACTGCAAGGTGTTCTGTCATTGAAAATGACACAAAAGGCCATTCATAAACTGTTGAGTGAATCATGCACATGTGTACAACAGAACGCTTCACAATCTTCAAATTATGAGAAGATATTTCTACACAGGATCTATCAGTGAGTGACTCAGACAGAGGGTGGAATAGGATGAGGGCATATGCTACCTTTATATAGGAAATAGTGATAAATAAAATGTTCTTATATCTTTTCACTTATTTTTGCTAAAAGTAATGAAGTTTGTGTAAAAACTAAAGGATATCATGACATATGAAGGAGGGGTGGAAGAAAATAAAAGGCATAGAAATCAAACTTTTCTGAATATGCCAATTAGTAGGATTTTTCTCCTGAACTCTGTAAATTTGTGAAACATTCAAAAATATGAGAGAAGATCCTGAAATATAGCAGAAATACATGATTCTGACTAAAATGAGCAATATAAAAATATCCAGAAAGAATTAGCTTATGGAAATTAAAACATATAATGTCTATTCTTTTTTTATTGTAATAATTCGTGTTTTGTATATATACATTTTTGTTAGGTACAAATTGATAGAGACAAATGTGCACACATTTCTCATCTGACCCTTTCCCCAATTCCCACCCCGCTCCCTCACCCTCCCTCCCTCTCAAGTTCAGTTCAGTGAGTGATCTTGATATAATTGTGTAAGTACATCATGTGCCTTAGGATGCTCCCCCCTCTCCCTGCCCCCCATCCATCCCCTTCAGTTAAATCAACTTCTTTGTTTATAGAGGGTCTCTGCTTTTTCATCTGGGGACCCTCTTATGCCCCATCTTCTCCCTAACATCTGCATATTAGGGAGAACATATGCTTCTTTACTCTTTGTGACTGGCTAATCTCACTTAACACAATGTTTTCCAGTTGCATCCATTTCCCTGCAAAGAACATGATTTTGTTCTTCTTTATGGCTGAGTAAAATTCCATTGTGTACATATCCCATAGTTTTGTAATCCATTCATCTGTCCATGGACATCTTGGCTGCTTCCATAGTTTGGCTATTGTGAATTGAGCCGCTATAAACATAGATACACATGCATCGGTCTGGTAGTTTGGTTTCCATTCTTTTGGGTATATACCCAGTAGTGGTATTGCTGGGTCATATGGTAGGTTCACTCCCATTCGTCTGAGGATCCTCCATACTGTCTTCCACAGTGGTTGCACAAGTTTGCAATCCCACCAACAATGTATTAGGGTTCCCACTTCTCCACACCCTCGCCAGCACGTGTTGTGTTCATGATTTTTATGATTGCCATTCTGACTGGAGTTAGGTGAAATCTCAGGGTAGTTTTGATTTGCATCTCCCTGATTGCTAATAATGTGGAACATTTCCTCATACATTTATTGGCCATTTGTATTTCTTCTTTTGTGAAGTGTCTATTTAGATCCTTTGCCCATTTTTTGATTGGGTTATTTGCTTTCTTAGTTGCGATTTTCTTGAGTTCTTTGTATATCCTAGATATTAGACCTCTATCTGAAGTGTAACTGGCAAAAATTTTCTCCCACTCTGTAGGCTC
>PVLC010042916.1:0-12742 GCA_004027655.1 Graphiurus murinus | reverse complement strand
GAGGAGGAGGAGGAGGAGGAGGAGGAGGAGGAGGAGGAGGAGGAAGAAAGGTCAGGCATGGAAGTGCTCACCTGTAATCCCAGTACTTGGGATATAAGTAGAGTGCTTGCCTATATGCATACTGCCCTGGCTCTGGGTTTAATTCCCCAGTATGAAGGAGGAGGAAGAGAAAGAAGAAGAAAAAGAAGAGAGAAGAAGGAGAATAAGAATAAGAATAAGAATAAGAAGAAGAAGAAGAAGAAGAAGAAGAAGAAGAAGAAGAAGCATCCAGTATGGTATTAGAAGCCCATAATCCCAGTACTTGGGAGGTTCAGACAGGAAGATTGGAGGTTCATGGCCAGCCTCAGAAATTTAATGAGACCCTGTTTCAAAATTAAAAATATAGGGATGAAGGTGTAGCTCAGAGGTAGAATACCCCTGAGTTCAATCCCCAGTACACCACACAAACACACACACACACACACACACACACAAAAAAAAAAAAAAAAAAAAAAAAAAAAAAAAAAAAAGGAAAGAAAAGAGAGATAGCTGAGGTACTCAGGAATGACTTGGTGGTTAAACATGACCATTTTCAATAGCTAGAGAAGAGAGACAAGATAACAGAATAATCTGGATCATAACAATAGAAATGGAGAACCAGAATTAGGCACTCACTGAATATTTTTATTAAATTTGAACTGTTGGAAACTTCTATTGTTCCCTTGACCAATAAATCCCCAAATCCTAGCACCTAGAACCCCTACCATTTGACCCCATTACAAACTCTCAACCAACCTAAACAAATCTTTCCTACTGAAGCCAGAGTTCATTAACTCTGAACTAGCATGGCCAGGTGTCCTTCCTGGGGTTTTGCTCTTAGCTCTTCTCCCACTGTAAGTACCCTCCCTACTGTCTTCAACTACTCTACACTTGGCCCTTGCTTCAGAGTCAAGCTGCAGTCTTATTTCCTCCCAGAGCCTTTCCCAAGAAAGATCAGGGTAAAGCCGCCTAACTGAACCGTTTCTGACTGGACTTCCTATTTTGCACTTTTCTCACATGGTTGTAAACAGTCTGTTTCTCCAACTAAACTTAAAGCACCCTGAAGATACAGCCACATTTCTGGGGTTCCTCATGCACCTCACATTGAACAGCACAGTAGCTGGGTTCAAGGAGTATCTGTCAACGAATGATCCACTGTGAATCTTGTTACCAAGTCTTCATTTTGGAAGTCCTGAGTGTAGTAACACTCTGATGACACATGAAAGCTGTCAAAACCTGTGAAAGTGACTTAAGCGGAAGGAACCCTGACCTGGGTTAGTAATAAAATCTCCTTCTTGTTTATTACAGAAGAAGAAAAAAAAAAAAGAAAGGGGGAGTTCAGATGGAACAGACACTTTGGAACAAACTATTCCCAAATTCAGCAGCTTAAAATGGAAAAAAAAATGATTTTAATATATCCACGATTCTAAAATGGGCTCAGCATGCCTGAGTGATTCTTGTGATTCATGTGATGGCCACTGGAATGGGCTGGAATGCTCCAGATAGCTCCTTCTCAGGTTTTGCACCTTGGTGCAAATGGTCGGAAGGCTGAGATCAGTTGTGGCTGGCACTGGGATAGTGGGATGATGTCTCTATCTCCATGGGATCCCAAAGCCTCCCCTCTTCACCTGGTCTATCCATGTGACCTTTCCTGTAGTATGTCCAGATATTTAATATGGTTTCTCAGGGGTCCCCAAAAACCCCAAAATGTATTCTGTCAGGCTTTCTTAAGACTTACATCCAAGACTGACAAGGTTTCATTTCTTCTGCATTCTATTTATTAAAGGTGTTTTGGTCATCATTTCACTGCTGCAATCCAAAATAACTGACCACACAACTTAGAGAAAGAAAGATATATTTGCTAACAATTTTGGAGATTTCAGAGGTTCATTCCATGTCAGGCTGGTTCTGTGGAGCTCAGGGCATGGAGGCAGGAAGCAGAGAGAGGGAGAGAACAAGTTCTCTGCTCTCACATCACAGAGGCTAGAAACAAAATAGAGAGCAGGAGGAGGAGGGACCTTATATAATATCCAAGTCCCCATCCCCAGGGACCCCTCCTTAATAACTAAGCCTCTGTTCCAACATTACTATCTCACTTCCATGAGGGCTAGGGAATATTTTAAGTCCAAACCATTACAAAGAATATCACCAAAACCACCCAGATTTGTGAGGGAGGGATAGCATAACAGGAAGCTAGTATTCTAATATCAAAATATGTAACGTGGTGGTACATGCCTGTAATCCCAGTACTTGGGAGGCTGAGACAGAAAGATCCTAGGTTTGAGGATAGCTTTGGCAATTTAGCAAGACTCCATTTCAAAATATAAAATAAAATAGGTCTGGTGGTGTAGTTCAGATGTAGAATGTCTCTGGGTTTAACACACACACACACACACACACACACACACACACACACACACACACATCTATTATTTCATTACCTAGATTCATAAATGAGGAAAAACATTAAATTTCAACTAGAAATTAATAAAAGTATTTTAAAATTTTCATCCAAGTTTCTGAACCCCTAAGTTGTATCCCATAAGCTCCTGTGATTCAGAGGACCTGCACTTGAGTTAAGAGCTGCGGGTCTTCCTAGTAGAATATTGGCATAACAGACCACAGTCTGGCATGGGCATCATCCTGGAAGTCTAGTCCAGAGTCACAAACTCAGGTGCATGCATAGACCAGATGCCTAGGGAGCAAGACAACAGGGAGAGTGAGATGGAAAGTGCCTGGCCTGCCCCATTTAGAGTGCATAGCTTCCTTCTGGTGCCCCAATCACCAGCAGGAAGCCCTTGGTTCTCATTTGGTCCCTGCATTATAGAAGAGCCTGCTGCAAGCAGAAGACACTCATCCAAGGTCATAATGCCAGGCTCCAGAGAGCCCAGGTTTCTTGGCTGTGACTGTGGAGTTGAGCTCCAGCATCTCAATTCTGCCAGCTCCCATTTTCACTTTGACACTGCCAAAGTCATGCCTTGTACTGTCTCCATTAACAGCTGCCTTGCAAGAAAGAGAAGCACTCATCCATAACAAGGTCAGATAGAAACACTCCTGCCTGCTTCTCCATGCCTGTTCCCCAGACCATCCCTAGAGCAAATAGACCATCATGTGAGGTTTCCCCCCGCTGAGGACCGTTTATCAGGACCTAGAACTGTGTTTCAGTTCAACAAAGCCTCAATGCCATTTGTTCCAGAATAGCTTGCAGCCCACAAGTGGAACCCAACAGCCCTCGTTCCTACCCTTCTTAGCTTGGCAACCCCCAGCTTCTCATTCTACTTGCTAAGGCTTTATCTCTGCAGAATTATAAAGCTTGTATCACCCTCCCTACTGGGCTGATTGCCCTTTTCTTCCTAACTTTTGTCTGTGCCATGCAGTACTAACCTCATGATCCCTTACCTCCTTCTCAAATAGATATAGCAAACAAACAAAACAAACAAATCTCAAGAGGCAATGCCTAAGGATGAGAACTGTGGAACTTCTGAATTTAGAATGTCCCCCCAAAAGGTCATGTGTTGAAAACATGATCCCCAGTGCAGCAAGGTTCAGAGATGGGACATGGCTGGAGAAGGTGGGTCACTGGGTACGTGTTCTTGGGGAATATATATGTCCCCAGTCCCCCCTTCTTGCTTTCTCTTCTTCCAGTCACCATGACTTTAATTTTTCTCCACCACATGCCCAGCTGCCAAGGTTTCTGCCTTGGAGCCAGTCAACTGTGGACTAAATCTGGAATTGTGAGCCTAAATAAACCTTTCCACCTATAAGTTGTGCTTGTCAGGTATTTTAGTCTCGGCAGTGAACAAGCTGATTGAAACAGACTGTATTCCAAACAGTGGGATTTCAGAAACAGTGGCATGCTGGTATTACACAACATAAGTGCCTTCCCAGTTGCTCTTGCATGGAACTTGTTGCCATACAGGATGTTTAAATCTTACTTTGATTAAGACTTGCTACTGGCTGTGCACTGAGTGAAAACAATTGGCATTTTATTTAAGTTCACCCTCACCATAAGTCTAAAGATAGATGTTTAAAAGTGCATTTTACAAGTGAGGAAATGGAGGCACAGAGAGGTTCAATAACTCATCTACATTCACAGAACTATTGATGGAACCAGGACTTCATCCTTCATTTATAGAAATAGACCATTTCTCATTCTGTCATATTATGATCTTTATTCTGCAGTTCATTGACCAGGTTGGGAGAGGAAGCTGGTAGAGGAAGTGGCAGGTTGTAGACAAGACTTTCCTTCTGGCTTGTTCTTCCTCAAATTTCCCCTCCACCTCACCCCACCTGGGCCCCCAGCTGCTCAGGAGTGATATTTTGCATTCCCACGCAGGGGAGGCCATGGCTCAGCCAGCCTGCCACGGCTTCAGCTGGCAAGCCCATTAAGTGAAAGTGACAGCCAAGCCCATGAATATGTTTGTAAGAAGACAACTCAGCATCTCAATTTAACTCTAACAAAATTCAATTTCACTTGGGGAAACATCTCCCTTTGGCCTCTGCTACCCTGCCCTGATGTCTCTCTTATTTAAATGTGTGCAGCTGGAACCTTCCACTGCTCAGCTGGCCGAATGCCCCTCAGGGATTCCTAATGTAGAGCAAGGCACTGCTGGATTAATTATATCCCTCAGCCAAATAACATCAGTCCTTACCCATGAACATTGGATAAAAGAGACATTTTTAAAACTGCACAGAACAGAGAGGTAGGTCAGGCTATGGGCTTCCTGTGGGCTCCCAACTCCCTTTATAATCCCTATGACATCTTCACAGGCCAGTGAGAAGGAAGGGACTGACTGGGGAGCTAGAGAGCAAATTGGAGTTCTGCAGGTCTACCTGGAGAGCAGGTACGCTTCCGGGTTTTCTGATGAGATGCTCATTTGGGCTGTGCCAAGAACCGGGCCACTGGCCAGACTGATGGGCCAGGCCAATGTCCCTGGAACATACTTGCTCCTGCATCTGTGGCTTTGCTCAAGGCATTCCTCCTTGATTAGATGTCCTCCCATCTCCTTTTATCCCACCCCACCCAACTCCCCTGTACTGACTTATTTATTTATTTAGTTAGTTAGTTAGTTATTTTTGCAGTACTGAGGATTGAACCCAGGGGCATTCTACCTCTGAGCTACATTCCCAGCCCTATTTTTTATTCTTTATTTTGAAATAGGGTCTCACTAAGTTGTGGAGGGCCTCACTAAGTAACTGAGGCTGGCCATGAACCTGCAATCCTCCGGTCTCAGCCTCCCAAGTACTGGGATTAAAAGCATGCACCACCATGCCCGGCTCACTGACCTCTTTATGATGTTGCCTGGTCCTGACCATTCACACATTAATGACCTGGTGGTGAAAGGCACATAGTCTCCTGCTGGGCTTCTTGGGATCATGTCTGAGCTCCACTATTGACTAGTTGTTTGATCTTGGGAACATTTCTAAGTACTTATTTACAGTACCTCAATTTCCCCCATAGTTAAATGGGGAGAATAGTACCTACATCATGAAAATGTTATCAATATTAAGTGATTTACATGTAAAATGCTTGTATGATGGCCAGGACATGTTAAGTACTAGATAACTATTTACTATTATTGTTACATAGCTTCATTTATTATCCTCCATATGCTACCCAAACATGCATTCTCATCTTCAGTCATGTGACTCTGCTCCTCATTTTCCAAGCACTGTGCATGCTATGCTTATATGACTTTTCTTCTTTTAGTTCCCTCTGCCTAAAATTCTCTCCTGCTGCTTCTCGTGTAGGGAACTCCTATTCACCTGCAAAGTACTATTCAAATATTCTTTCCTCTGGGAGGCTTTCCAATGGATTGGCCCCTTCTCTATGCGTTCATGAAATGTTATATATGTCCTTGTACATGAGAGACACTTACCCCTCTGCTTTATGGTTAGTTGTTTAAAAGTCTATCTCTGCCCTCAGACTCTAAGACCTCTCAAGAGACAAGTCATATCCATCTTTATGTCTGTGACACCAAGCTCAGAGCTATGCACTGGGTTTAATTGGATCCTTCTATGCATGGGTTGTGTTCTCTCCCCAGGACTGTTTGCTCAGCTTCTTGTGATTCAAGGCTGGCGTCTTTTATGTCTTGGTAGCTCAGAACTCAAAGGGTTTCTTTTTTTTTCCTGTGGGTGATAATGAATGCCCTCAACCACCACAGCTTCTGATAGGCAGTTCTTAGAGTTACAGTGGTTCAAATGAAGAAATCACCTTTCTTTCTTTTTGTAAAAATCATTCTAGCAAGGGCTGACTGACATATCAATCATGTGCCCAGATATAGGCTGCCTGCTGTGAAAGGAGAAGGAGCAAGGGTGACAAGTGCTCAGAACTGAGAACCAGGGCACAGTGCCTCGACATGACTGTGTCTCATGCAGTGTGTCCTTTCACACATACTCAGAGTGAAAGAAAAATCCCTCATGCTACCAAGTTGATGGCTTGGTTGGGGAGAAGCTTCCAGATGATGGTGAGTCCTAGGATGAGTTTTGAAGTAGATGTATCCAAACCTAGTAGTCAGAACAAGCACACACCCACAAGTGTGCCCAGGTCTTTCTCTGTTCTTCACCTTCCCCATGCCTACCTCTCTGCCATCACTATAATGCAGTGTTTAGAAATCAGACCTAAATTCCACAGTGTCTTTTCTGTCCTCAGCATGTAGCTGTGGCCTTGATTGCTTGGAAGGCTGGAGACATAAAAAGATCATTGAGAAGAATGTCAACATTTCTGGCTTCAGTAGACTTCAATAGCCATCTCATACACACAGGCCCCTCAGTGCACACCCTTTGTGACTACCTTTTGGCAGGACTTTTGCTGAGCCAAGATTGCAGGAGCCTCCAAAAGGCAGACAGGTGTGGGTAGGAGACTCAGATGGGAAGCAGAGAGCCATGTGGACTGACAGCATCCATGGACAGACACACTCAGTACTCAAGAAGGATCCTTTTCTCAGATCTCATTCATGGACAGACATAAGGTGTTATTAAGAGTGATCTCAAATGTCTCCAGGGCATGTCTCACTTGGCAAGGACAGTTGGAACTGGATTCCAACATCGACTCACCCCTTTGACTAGACCTGCTGGCAGGGCCTGACCTGCAAAAGCATACACAGCAGCCCAACCCACTTCAGACTCAGAGCAGGTGGGCAATTCACCAAGACCAAACAGGGCTTCCATGTTTAACTTATTAGAGTGGACAGTTCCAGGTTTTTTGTTTGTTTGTTTGCATCCTATAAATAATTCGCTCATTTATGTCTCAGTGACAAAGCATAAAAGCCAGAAGGGACCTCAGGACAGGTGAAAACAGCTTCTTTGTCCTCCCCTCCGCCCCTAGATATGGGCACTCAGATCGCCACAGGGTAGAGCCATTTACCCACAATCACACTGTTTAGTGTGTGGTGCTGAGGATAGAATCCAAGCCATCCAGAAATGCAGCATTCATCCCATGCAGAGAAAAATCCTCTCCCCAACAGTAGACACCCCCTAACCATTGCCAATTGCCTCAAAAACTGTTTCAAAAGGACACAAAGCAGCCCATATCTTACCTCTAAACAAACATTCACCCTGTTCTTCTGACCATGGGCAGCAGAAGCATCTTGACATATTAAGAGAAAACAGATCTTTTTCAGAAGTTTTATTTCTGAAGTCCCATGGGGAACAGAATCTGTAACCTCCCCTGGAAGCCTGTTAAAAACACAGTCCTCTCAAGTCTGGCATATCTACCCCAGCAGGAGCCTCTTCCTCCATTCCCGTTACACTTTAGGCCTTTAAGAGCTGGTGGTTGAAAGGAGAGCTCATCTATCCTTCACACAAAGCTGTCTTAGGCAGTCATGAACATGTTTTGCAGACCACCCCTCGGCCTTCCTGCCTCCTTCTCACCTCACTTAATGGTATTGTTTCCCACCACTTCCATTCCCAGCTGCCAGTGTCTTACCTTCTCATGCCTGGACACTACTTGACCCATGCCAATGTTATCGGTTCGTTTTTGTTTTGTTTTGTTTTTGATTTTTTCTTTTTTGGTTCTAGGGATGGAACCCAGGGGCATTTTGTCTCCAAGCTATACCCCCAGCCCTTTTTATTTTATTTTTTTGAAACAGGGTCTCATAAGTTACTGAGACTACCCTCAAAACTGTGATTCTCCTGTCTCAGCCTCCCAAGTGCTAGGATTACAGGTGTGTGCCATTGCACTTGGTTTTCTTCCAGGTTCTCTAAGCATAGTGATTGTGTTAGATGGCCCCCATATAAGTACGGTGCTGATCATATAAGATCACAAATTAGGCTTGATACCTATAATCCCAGTACTTAGTAAACAGAGACAGGAAGAGCTAAAGTTAGAGGTCAGCCTGGGCTCTTCAGCAGTTTAGCCAGAACCTGTTTCAAAATTGAAACAACAACAACAAAAAATGGGCTGGGGGTGTAACTCAGATGTAGAATGCCCCTGGGTTAAATCTTCAGTAATATATACATACATACATACATACATACATACATACATATCCACACAGCCATAGACTTTCTAGCTTTGAAGGGATTGCTATGGTTTAAATGTCTCCAACTCTGAAGAACTAAGAGAGTAGTTCTATCTATCTCCCTAGCCATATGATGCCCTGCACCACCTCAGGACTGTACAGTCTCCACCAGCAGGAAGAGCCTCTAATGGGGCCACCAATCCTTAATGCTCCAGCCTTCAGTGCTGTGAGCTGTATGAGCTTTATCTTCTATATCTTATCTTCATCTTCAGTCTGGGCAGAAAGCAGAGGGACCTCTGGGATTGCCTGTTGGTGGCCTTCAAAGGCTAGTGCAGAACAACCTCCCTGTGGAGCCTGTCTGTCCCTCCCCACCCCCACAAGAGGCCATATTCATCTGCCCCCAGTAGAATTCTGAGCTTCTGCATAATTTCCAGGCTCCCCGGTGGGCTCAGATACTAGCCAGTCCCTCACTTTACAGAGGAGCAGCCTGGTCTTCCCACATCTAGGGGCAGCACAGCTGACTCCCAGGGCCCTGGAATTCTGTTGTCCTGGCCTCCTTGTGTGCTTTCCACCATGTTGATGTCCTTATCCCTACCTTATATTAGAATTAGGAACTTTTAAAAAATTTAAAAAGACAAAAACAAAATAATGAAAAGGAATCGTTATAAAAAAAATCCATCCCAGATCAACTATATCTGAAACTCTGGGGGTGGGACCTGGGTACTATTATCTCTTTTTTAAAAAAATATTTTATTAGTGCATTGCAATTATACATCATAGCAAGGTTTAATGTGATAAAAACATATATGCACACAGCTCTTATTGTATTTCCCTCCACATCCCATCCCACTTCCCCCTCTTCCCTCCCCATACAGGTTACTGAAATTGGTGCTAATATCTTCACATCTTGCCATAGTATTATTTGAACTATTTCCTTCCTCAATTCTCCAACTCTTCCCCTCTCCAACTCCCTCTACTAATCCCCTTCCATTATTCTACACTCTTCTCTCCATATTATTAAAAGTTCTTTATGTTTCCCATTTTCTCTCTAGCTTCTATATATGAGACAAAACATAAAACACTTGACCTTCTGAGACTGGCTGATTTCACTTAGCATAATACTCTCTGGTCCCATCCATTTTCCTGTAAATGACATAATTTTGTTCTTTATGATTAAAATTCTACTGTGTGTATATGCCACATTTTATCTATTTAACTGTTGACAGACACCTAGGTTGTCATTATTTAAAAAAAAAAAAATCCTCTAAATGATTCCAAAGTCCAGTCAAAATTGAAGGCCAATGGGCTTCCCAGGGCCAACCTCAGTCAAAACCAGTTGAATGAATACCTGCAAATAAATGTCTTAAATGATTGAGCTCTTCAACCAATCTGTATGCATCAGACTCTGCCTAGATCATGACTAGGGATAAGGTTGAAATTCTGCAAGGAGCATGCATTCTCAGCCTCAGAAGGGCTGTCATTATCTCATCCCCTGCTGAAAGGAAGGTGGGGGTGTGGTCAAGCAGACTGGCCAGGTCAACCCTTGGGAGCCAGTTCCAGTCTCTCTGCTGCCAGGGCTCGCTCTGGTCAGTCTTAGAAGCTAACAGTTGTTACCGAGTTAGCTGAGCTCCTTTGGGCTGTGCTAGTTTGGCACCCCCAGCACAGAATGGCAAAATCAAAGAAGTCAAAGCTACCCTGTTGCCTGGGTACTTGGCTTTGAACATGGGATTTGGGAAGCCTTCTGTGACTGTCGTGGAGCAAGTGGATTCTCTTTCCTGGACTTTGGATTTAGAGGTATGTCAACAGTAGTTGGAGACATCCATTTCTGTAACCTGACAGAAATTTCCATAATCATTTTCATATCACCTTTATGTCTTGGGTTCCCCCTATCAAATACTCTTCAGGTGAAGTATAAATGGTACATGAAGTCACAATATTATAGTGATACATGCATATCCATGTTTATAGCAGCACAATTCACAATAGCCAAATTATGGAATCAGCCTAGGTATCCATCAACAGATAAATGGATTATGAAACTGTGGTATATATACACAATGGTATTTTACTCAGCCATAAAGAAGAACAAAACTATGTCATTTGCAGGAAAATGGATAGAACTACATCATATTATGCTGAGATTAGCCAGTCCCAGAAAGTGAAAGTTCTTATGTTTTCTCTAATATGTGGAAGCGAGAAAGAAATTGTGCAACATAAGGGACTTTGGATAAATGAGGAGAGATACTAGTAGAATAGTGGAAAGGGATTTGGGTAGTGAGGCAGTGGGGAGAAAAAGGAGACTTGATGAAGAAAATAGTTCAAGTATCCTGTGTACATAAATAAAGTTATCAATACCAATCACAATAATATGTATGGGGAAGGGATCAGGTTGGGATCCTAGTGCCACGTGCATGTGTTTCTATCACTCTGAACATCATTATGATGTATAATTACAACACACCAATAAAAGTATAGAAATAAATAAATAGTTCATGAACACACATGCAATGAGGAAACTGCGCACTGAATTTCTGTTATTTTACAATGTTTAGCAAGGTCCTTAAACTCAGAGCATTAGCCCACCAGGAAGAATTTCCAAGAGTGTTTCTTGCTCTGCTGCTTCCTTCTCTACCTGACAAGTGCTAATGATTTCAGAGTCCACTGAGCAAACACTCAATTTACTTCTGGAGAAGTGAAGCAAATACCTTTACTCTCTGCCCTTTGAAGAGACTGACAAGCAAGGGCCTGCTCTGTGCACTGGCCCTTGCCCCCCGAACACCATCCCAACACACTCAACAAACAGAATGAGCCTGTGAAACTCAGAGCCAGGGAAAAGCCCAGAAGAAAGAAAGGATCCACCATAGCATGGGTATAGGGACTGGAGCTGCTCTTACTGTCCTGGGATGAGCAGCTGATGTTTTGGAAGGGAATGTAAGCAGAGCTGCCTGTACCTGGGGGGATTTGTCCCCTTTCATGCACCTAGATCCCAAGCCAAGCCAACTTTTCACTCAGGTGTCCACAAGGTAGAGGCTGAAATCCCTTGCTGTGCTTTTGGCAACTGGGTATTAAAGCCTGGCATTAGATAAGGCCCAGAGTATAAATTCTTTTGAGCCCATCCCTACTTGTGTTCTGATCAAAGCCTACTCCCACTTTTCCTTCATTTCTGACCTAAGATCTTTTTTTGTGTGTTTGTGTATGATACTGGGGATGGAACCCAAGAACCTGAGCTACACCTCAGGCCATATATATATATAATATATGTTATATATATATATTTTTTTTCTAGGTGCTTCCTTTTATTTATTTTTTTATTGTAATAACTTGTGCTTTGTAGATATACATCTTTGTTAGGTACGAATTGAAGAGACAAATGTGCACACATTTCTCATCTGACCCCTTCCCCAATTCCCACCCGCTCCCTCGCCCTCCCTCCCTCTCAAGTTCAGTTCAGTGAGTGACCTTGATATAATTGTGTAAGTACATCATGTGCCTTAGGATGCCCCCGCCCCGTCCATCCAGTTCGGTTAAATCAACTTCTTTGTTTATCGAGGGTCTCTACTTTTTCATCTGGGGACCCTCTTATGCCCCATCTTCTCTCTAACATCAGCATATTAGGGAGAACATATGCTAATTTACTCTTTGTGACTGGCTAATCTCACTTAACATATGTTTTCCAGTTGCATCCATTTCCCTGCAAATAACATGATTTTGTTCTTCTTTATGGCTGAGTAAAATTCCATTGTGTACATATCCCATAGTTTTGTAATCCATTCATCTGTGGATGGACATCTTGGCTGCTTCCATAGTTTGGCTATTGTGAATTGTGCAGCTATAAACATAGATATACATACATCGGTCTGATAGTTTGGTTTCCATTCTTTTGGGTAGATACCCAGAAGTGGTATTGCTGGGTCATAAGGTAGGTTTATTCCCATTCATCTGAGGATCCTCCATACTGTGTTCCAAAGTGGTTGCACAAAGTTTGCAATCCCACCAACAATGTATTAGGGTTCTCACTTCTCCACACCCTTGCCAGCATTTGTTGTTGTTTGTGCTTTTGACAATTGCCATTCTGATTGGGGTTAGGTGAAATCTCAAGGTAGTTTTGATTTGCATCTCTCTGATTGCCAATGATGTGGAACATTTCCTCATACATTTATTGGCCATTTGTATTTCTTCTTTTGTGAAGTGTCTATTTAGATCCTTTGCCCATTTTTTGATTGGGTTATTTGCTTTCTTGGCTGTGATTTTCTTGAGTTCTT
>PVLC010042915.1:0-12747 GCA_004027655.1 Graphiurus murinus | reverse complement strand
AGCAATTAATAGAGTACAGGAAAAGTTAATCCATTTGATCCAGGCCTCAGAACTACCTCTTTTCAGTGGTATAAGAGGTTGCAACATTTGGTTGCAAAGGAGGCAGAGAATAATATTTAGGTACAATACTGGGAACACTCTGTATCTACTGTTAATTTTCATAATTAACCCAGAAAGGGACTTCCTGGTGTGTTGAAAGTGTTCTAAACTTAGGGTGCAGCCTAAGTTTAGCTCCATGACTGTAGAATTCTACCAAAACTCGTCCACCGGACCTTTCAGATAAGGTTACTCGGTTCAACAAAGGTGAAGAAAGAAAGGAAAGAAAGGAAGAAAGAAAGAAAGAAAGAAAGAAAGAAAGAAAGAAAGAAAGAAAGAAAGAAAGAAAGGCAAGATATCTTTATAGGAGGCTATGGACTGATCACCCCACATTTGCATATTTATTTATTTATTTATTTTTGGTGGTACTGGAGATTAAACCCAGTGACACTTTACTACTGAGGTATATGTCTTTTTACAATTTTTGGTTTTATCTTGAGATTACGGTCTCAATTGCTGAGGATGGCCTCAAAACCTGTGATCTTCCTGTCTCAGTCTCCCAAGTACTAGGATTATAGGTGCAGACCTCCACACTTGGCCATACACCCCTTTTAAAAAGTAGGAGCCTGGCATAGAGGTACAGGCCTGTAATCCCAGTGCTCGGGAGACTGAGACAGGAGGATCGCAGGTGAGCCCAGCCTCAGCAATTTGGAGAGAATCTCAGCAATTTAGTGAGGCCCTGTTTCAAAATAAACAGGGCTGGGGGGGGAGCTCAGAAGTAGAACACCCCTGGGTTCAAGTATCAAAATGAATAAGCAAATAAAATAAAAGTAGAAAGGTAAAATAATTTACTAATAAAAATTACTTACAAAAGTCAAGTGTGGTGGTGCATGCCTGTAATTGCAGTACTTGGGAGGACTATAGGTTCAAGGCCAGGCTTGGCAACTTAGTGAGCCCCTGGCAACTCAGTGAGAGTCTGGTTGTAAAATAGGTCTGGGGGTATAGCTCAGAGGCAGGATGCTTCTGGGTTCAATCTTGAGTACCACGAAAAAACAAACAAAAACTCACAAAGCTGAAGACATTTGTGGAGGAACAAGGGAAACATGAATTCTTTTTTTTTTTTTTTTTTTTTTTTTTGCGGTACTGGGGATTGAACTCAAGGGCATTCTACCTCCGAGCTACACCCCTAGCCCTATTTTTTATTCTTTATTTTGAAACCAGGTCTCACTAAGTTGCTGAGTGCCTCACTAGGTTGTTGAGGCTGTCCGTGAACCCGGATCCTCCTGTCTCAGCCTCCCAAATGCTGGGATTACGAGCGTGCGCCACCACGCCCGGCTACCTATTTTATTTTTAATTTGAATCAGGGTCTCACTAAGTTGTGAAGGGCTTCACTAAATTGCTGAGGCTGGCCTGGAACCTAAGATCTTCCTGTCTCAGCCTCCCGAATGCTGGGATTACAAGCATGCGCCACCACGCCCGGCTGGAAACGTGAATTCTTTAATTAGACTTTGTTTTGCAGAATTTACTTTAGAACAAGATATTTTACATAATTATAAAACAAAGTTAAATTTTAAAAGCAATCCCTAAAAATCTAAAGCACAAAGAAATACATGCCAAGTGACGGCATAACCACACAAATTGCTGGTGTCACTGGGACGTGACCTTTTGTCTGGGAGAAAGGAGACAGAGACCATGAGACCATAGAGGTTAAAGAAAAGTCCTGTCAGCCTGGCGTGGTGGCGCACGCTTGTAATCTCAGTACTTGGGAGGCTGAGACAGGAGGATCCAGGTTCGCAGGGTCAGTCTCTCAGTCTCAGCTGATTAGTGAGGCCCTCCACAACTTAGTGAGACCCTTGTTTCAAATTAAAGAATAAAAAATAAGGCTGGGGGTGGAGCTCGGAGGTAGAATGCCCTGGGTTCCATCTGCAGTACCGAAAAAAAAAAAAAAGAAAAAAGAGAAAGAAAAACTAAAGTACCATCATTCTGAATTTCAGTGTTAATTGATGATGCATGCTTTATCATTTAAAAAATCCTCTTTACATTAAGAAGAACTAGAAAGCCAGGCGTGGTGGCACACGCTTGTAATCCCAGCATTCGGGAGGCTGAGACTGGAGGATCTGGGTTCTCGGTCAGCCTCAGCTACCTAGTGAGACACTCCGAAACTCAGTGAGACTCGGTTTCAAAATAAAGAATAAAAAATAGGGCAGGGGGTATAGCTCAGAGGTAGAATGCCCCTGAGTCCAATCCCCAGTACCGCAAAAAATAAAAAAAAAAGAACTAGAAAATGGCCATCTCTATGGTAACGAGAAATGGCAGCCCCAGAGAGATCACAAAGTACCGTTTCCCATAAAAAGAGTCCAGAGTCCTGGAGACACACCTGACTCCAGGGATTGGGTGGAAAATGAACAAAAGGAATCCAAACTTGTCATACCAGAAAGCAAGAAAACTGCCAAAGACTATTAACATCTTATCGGAAATACCCAAAAGCCAATGCAAAGAGGATCCGGCTGACCAATCTTGGGACAATTTTTGAGCATCAATAATCTGGACTTTAAAAAGGGAGAGGAGCCCGGGGGGGGGGGGGGGCGGTAGTGCACGTCTGTAATCCCAGTATTTGGGAGGCTGAGACAAGAGGATCGCAGGTTTGAAGCCAGCAACAACTCAGCAAGACAGTTTCAAAATAAAAAATAAAAGGGTATAACTCAGAGGTAGGGTATAACTCAGAGGTAGAATTTCCCTGGGTTCATTCTCTAGGATGGATGGATGGATAGATTAGGTAGGTAGGTAGGTAGATAGATAGATAGATAGATAGACAGACAGACAGACAGACAGACAGACAGACAAATGGAGAGGGCTCTCAACCAATTAGGATGTATTATATTTATTTAGATCTTGATTCAAACATACAGTGTCCGAATTTTTTTAATGATATGAGACAACTGAATATTGAATAAAAATTTAATGAAATGAAGGATTTTTTTTTTCTTTTTTAACTTTTGGTGTGATGATGTTTGTTTGATTCCACGAGGAAACAGAAGTCAAGTGTAGAAAGCCTTCCAGCAGAGGCGGCTACTGGGGCAGCCCTCGCCTCCGCTGTTGATCACCCCGTGTTTGCAGCATCTGGAGAAATGCTTCAGTCTCCTGAACCCCTACTTGTTCAGGATCATTCACCCTTACAAGGAACAGCAGCACCATTGTGTAAGGGGGTTCAAAAATGCTCTCAAATGGCTCACGGACGAGCCGGGCGTGGTGGCGCACGCTAGTAATCCCAGCATTCAGGAGGCTGAGACCGGAGGATCGGGGTTCGCGGCCAGCCTCAGCTACCTAGTGAGGCCCTCCGCAACTTAGTGAGACTCGGTTTCAAGATAAATAATAATAATAAAAAAATAGGGCTTGGGGGTATAGCTCGGAGGTAGAACGCCCCTGAGTTCAATCCCCAGTACCGCAAAAAAACAAAAAACAAACAAACAAAAAAAAAATGGCTCACGGACTCTTCACCACCCCAATATATCCAACTTGTCTGAAGGCAGGAAGATGCTGGAGGCCACCAAAGGGACCTTAGGCCTTCTACGTCCCAGCAAACCCACCTGCAGCAGCGTGGGCCTGGCCGGCCACTGGAACTGCTATTTCATCTCTCTGGACAGCTGACTGTCTCTCTCACACTGAGGCCAACCCTGTCCTGTGCGTGCTCTAGCCCACCACTCGGCTCCTCCATTTGATTTCTCTCCAATAGGCAAATACCCTGAGTCTCTTCCATACTCTGAGAAGTTATGTGTAAAAGTTCTTGACTCAAGTCAGACTTGGTGGCCCGTGCTTGTAATCCCAGTACTTGGGAGGCTGAGACAGGAGGATTGCAGGTTTGAGGACAGCCTCAGCAACTTAAGACTTCTCAAACACCTAACAAGACCCTGTTTCCAAACCAAAAAAAAAAAAAAAAAAATTTTTTTTTAAAGGTTGAGGGTGTAGCTTGGAGGTAGAATGCCCCTGGGTTAAATCTCCAGTATAAAGAAAAAAAATCGTGGCTCAGTGCTTGTGTGCACAGTAAATAAATACACACACAATTCAATTGCTATAGTTGAAGCCGGGCGTGGTGGCACATGCTTGTAATCCCAGCATTTGGGAGGCTGAGACTGGAGGATCCGGGTTCGAGGCCAGACTCAGCTACCTAGTGAGGCACTCTGCAACTTAGTGAGACTCGGTTTCAAAATAAATAAAAAATAGGGCTGGGGGTATAGCTCGGAGGTAGAATGCCTCTGAGTTCAATCCCCAGTACCGCCAAAAAAAAAAAAAAAAAAAATTGCTATAGTTGTCTGTTACAACCCCCAAAGCCAGAGGACAGATGAGTTGATTATCTCGAGGTTTATATAATGACATCTGATTACTTCCATGATCCTTTCTTTCACCCAATCCACCCTACGCCTAGTTTAATGCCCTTTCCTGCCGGGCCATGGTCCGTGTAGATCTCAAAGCAAGTGTATCCACGGGTGACCTGACCACACGGGGCCATCGCAGTCCTAACTCACACCAGCCTTTCTGGCAGATGCGTCTGTTCTAGCTAAAGCGCGTAAACCTTTGCAAATGCATCGGGACTCGACGCTCTGCTTGAGCTCTAGCATACACTGAGCCCCGCCTCACCTCACGCATCAGTCCCTCCTCTGTGCCCCCCACAGGACACCATACCTTAAGACTGCTCTGCACCCAAGGGTTGCTCAACTTGCCCAACTGACCAACATGCCCCCAAGTTCCCAGAAGTTTATGAGCTTTCACTGTTACCCCATGATGTACCCTGCAAGGGCGGGCCAGGAGACACCCAGGGCTGCCAGGAACCGCACTGAGGAAATATTCTGAGTGCCAATAAAACACACAGGGCACACAGGACAAGGCCCTTCTGAAAGGTGACAGCAGCGTTCGAGACAGGGAAAGAATCCTAGCCCTGCAAGCCAGCCCTGGTGACCCTTTGCACACTTAAAAGTTTGAGGGGACAACCTGAGCCCCTGATTCAATCCTTGGAGACAAAGGAGCATGCCCCACGAGTCCCTGCCTTCCGTCCGGTGAGTTAGAGGCTCCCCATGACAGTCAAGCGGGACCCAGGACTGCAGACCTGACACCGGCACTTCCAGAATGTTCCAGTCCCAGATCTTGCCTCTGACCTAGGAGGAGCCTCATGTTTAGCATCCAGATTGTTCCAGGGGGGGAGGGGAGCACTGGGTTTTCAGGGGCTCCCCCTGAGAATCCACACCGAAACACAGAGCAGGTGTCGTAGAGCTACGAGGGCCGATTTGATGTCATCTGCTCTCCGTAAGTAAAAATCTCAATGAAAGGAGGGGAAGTTGGGACAGGAGGAATCCGTGAGAGTTCTAAAATTCAAAATCCCACCAGCTGCATCAGACATCAAGAAGGAAAAGAAAAACTTACTCAGCGGGTGGCCTAGTTATTTATTTTAATCTGAGTGAAATAATGTTTGCAGTCTGAACCACACACACACACACACACACACGCAAAATTCGTTCATCCCTGGGGGATGTGCCGTGGACTGCCCTGGTGGTCCAGGCAGGGATCACACCTACCAGACCCATGGGGATGGGTGGGCCCGTGCCACCTTCCACCTGCTAGCGATCAGGCCTTCGTTACTGTGCCAAATTTCAGAAAAGGCCACTTTCATAGTCCTATTGGGTACAAACATCATGGTATTTTACTTTTTAACCAATTCAGGCTTGCAAAGATTTCTTCTCTAAGGACCAGCTTCGGTTCACTGAGACGTGTCAGTACAGAACTCCCTCACTTATTTCTGAGCCCTTGGTGCAAACTTTGGGTGCTTTCATAACCTATGCCTGCCATGGTTGGACAAGTACCCATTCCTGGAGACAGCAAGCAGTGGGAACTGACTCCCAATGGGGGGAGGGAGGGAGGGGATCGTAAAATAGGGGTCCTCACGCAAAGGACAGGTCTGAAGGGTCAGAATGTATTTGAAGCTCATGCCACGTAAAATAAGGCGTCATCTTTATTTAAAGGGAAAAAAAGGGGGTGGGGGACAACAGTAATTTTCATGATACACAGTAGAGAAGTTAACACTGAAGGAAAAAAAAAAAAAAAGGAAAGGCTGCATCCTTGCCCGTCTGAATGGCAACC
Source organism: Graphiurus murinus (assembly GCA_004027655.1). NCBI lineage: Eukaryota > Metazoa > Chordata > Mammalia > Rodentia > Gliridae > Graphiurus > Graphiurus murinus. Next base: position 6,582 of record PVLC010042915.1, on the reverse strand, counting down.
TTATGATTAGTGAATTCAATGTAGTTTGTTGTTTGTACTATTTAGCAAATTTGTAAGATTAGGGATTATAAGTCACCTTAAGGGTGCCACAACTAAGCTGAAAACCTAAATAATCCATAAAAAGATCATTTAAAAATAAACCATAAACATGTGCTGCACATTAGTATAACAAAATCATTTTGTAAACATTTTCTCCAACACGAAGTGTGCATGATAAGAAAAAGTAGCAACACTGCACTCAATACAAAAAGGCGTTACTAAAGCTCTGCCTACACTCAGAGACACAACTGGGTTTTGTTTTGAAGAACAATGTTCAGTATGTAATGGTGTCACTTTTTACACTGTTTTCTTTTTGCAATGTTAACGCATTAGCACTTTTGTGGAGAAGTCGCTACTACGTGTGTGTGTGTGGGGGGGCTAATTCCTTCCCTAAAAAAAATCTGAAAAGTCAACCGCTTATAGTCTTCTATGAAGGAACTTCACTGGTCCTGGTGCTAAAGCTGCCACCACTTAATCTGGTTTACAAGGTGGCGAGACCAAGAAGGGAAGCAAAAGCAACAGCCACCCAAAGCGCACTCCAGGAGCCCGCCCCACACGACAAGAGTCGCCGTGCTGCAGTAAATTAAGCTGGCAATGGATTCAATTAAGGTCAACTCACACACCGAGACGGTGCCAGGGCTGTCCAGGCAGGATGGGCAAAGCTGACATGCGCCCAGACCCCCTGCCACGCCTCCCCAAGGGAACGTTCAAAATAAGCCTAATTCCAAGGAGACACCACGTGACTTACAGCCGGCCCATCAGAATAGGAGACGGCATGGCACCACATCCTCTGTTGCTTCTTGCTTACTGGCATCCGTTGTCTGGTTTTTCTTCTTTAAAGACATCTGCCCACCTTTTATGGCTCTTGTGAGGACAGGGAAAGAGCCACAATCAACTGAACTGTTCTTTTTCCTCTTGATAGAGACAGTATCTCTCATCCCGTGAAAAGCCTCAGTGTGGACAGGAGATTGCCTGTCGGAATGAGATTCTGCGTGAAGTCCTGGTGTGATGAAATCTAGCCTACCTCGAGTTCCCTTTCACAGGGGGGGATCAACTCTTCAATCTTCTCTAGGTTAACTACGAACGAGTCGAAAAGAACCAGTTCTTCTTGCATTCACCACTGGGACTATTCCAAGCAAGTCACACCAATAGATAAACGATTTCCATCTCCTTGTCCCTCGGAAAGAAGTAAGGCTTTCTCAGCTTCTCTTGCCTCTGTGGGTATGTGCAACCAGCTGTTTTCCCCGCATCTGTATGTATTTACCAGGTTTTTGTGGTTCAGAGGAGAGCCTCTGGAAAAAACGCTGCACCAGGAGGAAGAGCTGTCAGACGCCGTCTGTTGGAATGGATGCTAAGGGGTTAAGGACGCTTGGCACTCGGGTACTGATGACCGTTACATTTGGGGGTAAAAAACTATAAGAGCCTCCATTTTCACAATCTTAAAAGAAAATTCACTGCAAAAGATCAACCCTACAAAACAGCCCGCTTCTGTGTAGGACATAAAGTACACAGCAGCCGCCACACGATCGTCCCGCTGGGGACACAGCAGGGAAAGCAAGAGGGCAGAGCCCGGGCTCTGAGCCCCGGACCTTCACCAAGACATCACCATCCTCAGAAGAGATGACCAGGAGGCCGTGAGACAAATTATTACTCAAGACATTTATTACAAATGTCACGAACATATTCATAAAGTAAAATTAGTTTAAAAAACAGAGAACAGGAGAGCAAGTGAGAAAACAAGAAAAGCCAGGGGCTTCGATATTACACCTAAAACACAGGAAGATGCCATCTTTATGAATAAGTAGAATTAACTACATTCTTAAAATAGTTTTAGTGCATTGCATTTTTAGAAAAGGGACATACCCCCTCGCCGGCCCTCCCCCCCCAAAAAAAGGTTTCTGCAACACTAAACAGTTTGTGTGACGATTCTAACATGACCACCTGTCTGCCGCCAAACCCCCAATTGAGAACAATCAGGTCTCATATGTTGAAGGGGACAGCTACCCCTCAACCTCTCCTGGGGAATCTGGCGAAAAACGAAGCATTCTGCTCCCTAAACGTAGGGCACGGCACACACCGTGTCGCCCCAACGCTATTTCCCACTTTCACGGGACAGTGTTCCTTGTGTTTGCTTAGACTTCTGACGAAATAACAGTCAAACTTCAATCAGTTTTGGTATTAAGATTAAATTAAAACATTAATGTTTTCTTCCAAAAACATAAACTAAATCACCTCTCAATGCATTAAAAACAATGAGGTAGGCAAAAAATAAACATGTAGGTTGAATTTTTTTTTTTTCTTCTTCTTCTTCTTCTGCAAGTGCAGACTGTGGTAAAACTGTTGTTGCACTTCTAGGTTTAAACAAAAATTAAACCTTTAACTGAGGCAGTGCTAATACTGTCTGTCACACAACAAAGTTCTGGCCATTATACAAAATGCACACATATTTTCTTTTTGTTTCTTTCTTTTTTTTTTTTTTTTTAGAACCATCTGCACATGATTTAGGCAAAACTTGGTACACAGAAAAATGACTTGAGTTCTTGCCCAGGACGCCCCTCCCGCACAAAAAAACCCCAAAGAAACAAAACGGGATCCCTTAACCCACCCGCCCCAAGCCCCACCCACAAAAAGTTATCCTAGTAACTGTGTCTTTCACATTTTATAAATATTAACTTCTTAAACCTGCACCTTCTTCTTTGTCCACATATTGTCACATTACAAAAAAAAGAAATGTCAATTAAATACATTGTTAATGTTACTATATTAAATCTGCTCTCTTACACCACTTTCCACCTTCTCGTGCCCACCGCCAACAAAAGCTGATGGCGTGTCCTCCTGCGCCACCTTCAGACACCCACAGGACAGTCAGTCAGAGACAAGGAATTCTGGAGCTGCAGAAAAGGGATTCTTTCCGGTCTGACGCTCAACCCCAAATACTTCTAGCACCGATGGTAGGATCTGAACAGCACCAGCTGCAAGGCAGCCTTGATTTATTTTTCGGTAAGGAAAAGAAGAGAACAGGAATAAACTGCCAACAGAGAAGACTAGGAAGGAAGGGACGGAGGGGGCCGACACGGGAGGCCTGCACACACAGCGGTCTTGGCTGCACCCGGGGCAGCTCCAAGCTCCAGTTGCGAGGAATTCCAAGTTCTCAGGATCTTGACGACTCTGGAGGTCAGCAATCCCCAGGTCACACAGCCTCTACCAGCTCAGAAGAGAAGTCCTGCCCAAGGTCATAAAATAAACCTGACTGCTGCCGCCAGAGCGAACAGAGGCAAAGAATACCTGCGGACGGCAAGAAGGAAGGGCGCAGTGAGCAGCCGTTCAGCGCCTTCTGGCACCCCGACACCCACAAACGTGCCCAAAATACGTGTGGCAGAATCTAGCAGAGCTGCAATGCACCACCCGGCTCCATGGAAAACTAACCACGGCTAAGACGCTGGCAACTAAAACGAAGCCATAAGGAAAACGCTACCTTGTCATTGCGTTCACACAAGAATTTTAGTCTTTGAGCCCTTTTGTGCATAAATACACCGTCCAGGTGTCCGGTTTCCACAGATCGGATTTCTATGGCCTTCTCTCCCCAGCCCATCGTCTGGTTGGATCGGATATATGCTTTGGGGGAAGAGAAAATGCAAATTATCAAAGGTGAGGAAACAGAGCCGGAAAAAAAAATGTTACTTATGTAAACCACACACACACACACACACACACACACACACCCCTAAATGCCTAGCAGTTGAAGATTTCCTATTTGCTTACTTACTTATTTACTTATTTATTTGTGTGTGTGTTATTTACTTATTTATTTGTGTGTGTTATTTACTTATTTATTTGTGTGTGTGTGTTATTTACTTATTTATTTATTTGTGTGTGTGTGTACGTGCGTGCGTGCGTGGGTGCGTGCGTGTGTGTGTGTGGTACCGGGGATTGAGCCCGGAGGCATTCTACTTTCGAGCTATACCCCTAACCTGATTTTATTTCTTATTTGGAAACAGGGTCTCACTAGGTTGATGAGAGTCTCACTACTTGCCGAGGCTGTCCTCCAACCTGTGATCCTCCTGTCTCAGCCTCCCAAGTACAGGGATTACAGGCGCGCACCACCATGCGTGGCTCTGCAGATTTTCTTCTGAAGGACTCTGTCTTTGTGACCCCTAGCCTACCCTGGGATGTAGTTCTTTGAATCCATGGCTGAACACACCGACTTCCCTGAGGCCCTTCATGCTTGTCTTCAGAACTGGCCCACTGAAGGGAGGGTTAATAGCATGTGTTTTCATCAACCCAGTCACGAGACAAGGTAGGGAGGAGAAACAATGAACAGACTGCAATAAGCCGAGACAGTTTGGGCGCAGTAACCCAAAGCCACAAAAACTCCGGCCTCTGCTCCTGGATGCAAACCAGAAGACCACACAAGCGGCCACGCTGTGGCTCCGACATTCTCAGGGGAAAGTCAGTGCACCTCTCCCAGCTCTCTTCACTCCTCTCAAATCAGTTTAAAAAAATCTGCCCTATTTTCTCTAGATGTCCTAAAAGACACTATGATAACAAACGCCTAAAATGTATGTAAGAGTTGGGCTAGGGGTGTAGCTCAGTGGCAGAGTGTTTGCCTAGTAAGGCTGGAAGCCTTGAGGTCAATCCTCAAGACCACCAAAAAAAAAACTTGGATTTGTTCTAAAATAAGATCTATAAGCCGGGCGTGGTGGCGCACGCTTGTAATCCCAGCATTCGGGAGGCTGAGACCGGAGGATCCGGGTTCGAGGCCAGCCTTGGCTACCTAGTGAGGCACTCCGCAACTTAGTGAGACTCGGTTTCAAAATAAAGAATAAAAAGTAGGGCTGGGGGTATAGCTCGGAGGTAGAATGCCCCTGAGTTCAATCCCCAGTACTGCAAAAAAAATAAAATAAAATAAAATAAGATCTATGATTAGAGTATTTCCACAGTTTACAGTCTAACTTTCCAATACCTATTGCCAATCACCCGGCTAAACGCAAAGTTGGCATGACAAATAGATGCGGTGTTGCCGGGCGTGGTGGCGCACGCTTGTAATCCCAGCATTCGGGAGGCTGAGACCGGAGGATCCGGGTTCGAGGCCAGCCTCAGCTACCTAGTGAGGCACTCCGCAACTTAGTTAGACTCAGTTTCAAAATAAAGAATAAAAATTAGGGCTGGGGGTGTAGCTCGGAGGTAGAATGCCCCTGAGTTCAATCCGTAGTACCGCAAAAAAAAAAAAAAAAAAACCCAAATAGACGCGGCGCTGGAGGCGGCCCCGCTTTCCCCTGCGTACCTACAGAGGTCGGCATCTCCCCCCACTGCAGCACCACGTCCTTGGTGATCCTTCCGTACGTGTTCACGTACACGCCCTCGTCCTCGTAACACACCAGGAGCTCCATCCCGTCCGTGTTGGGGAGGATGATGATCGCGTGGGGCTTGATGCTACACTGGATCTGGAGAGGAGGGACAGAGCAGGGGAGACGTGTCTGTGGCTATCTCCAGCCCCGTGAAAAGCGCTCGGTGTGACCACCTAGGGAATGCACCGGCACGCAGCCCTCGGCATGCGTACAGCAAACAGGTCATATTCTGGAACACGCATGTGACAAGTGTCCCAAATCCACTGTTTACGGGTCATATATGCCACTGACTCACATTTCCTGAGGCCTCTGAGACAGGATAGTGGGGTCTATTTGGGGGCCACTCCCCACCCGGGGGTGTTCTGGCCTGCCGGCGGCTGCCCCGTCCATCCCATGTTAGTCAAAGCGAGGGCGGACTGGCAAAGTGCACGTCCGCCTGAGTCAGAGCACGGAGCCAGTGAAAGTGACATATTGAGAAAATACTCACCCCCGCACCACGGGGAAACGAGGAAAGCCTGCGTGGGTTAGTTCACTAAGCAGAGTAGAGGGGAAGGTCAAACACAGGGAAGCCGGTCAACCCACCATGGCGTGTGGGCGCTTTCTTACGTGTGTCGGTAGGTAAATGTCGTAGACGGATCCCGAATCCACGTCCACAGCATGGAAGCCGGCACAGGAGCCATAGATCACCTTCAGCCTCTGGCCTTCCTCGACGGTGAGATCCACCAGCAATGGCTTGTGTACCAATTCTCCGAATGACTAGAGAGCGGTAACCAAGACAGAAGCAGGACGGTGAAGGGGGGCTTACTCCTCACAGATCAGACTAGAGAGGCCAGTTACTGAGCTAGGCTGGCAACAACCCTAAGGCAAAAAGATTCTATAAGCGAAACAACGAGAACTCTGTGTGTCCTAATACCCCGCTACTCAGATGTGGGTGGCGGAACAAGCGCTGCAGGCACTGCACGCTGAGAACGTGGTCAGCGTTGCCCTGGGCACTTCGCAATCTATAAAGACAACTACTTTAATTTTCAGACTAGACAGAGGCTTTAAAGGACCAGAATAGCCTGTATCATACTGGGTAGCTTTAGTGTATTAACAGTAGTAGTAACAGATCACAGGACTGGGATGATGATGAATTAGACTTAAACAAGAGAATATTTATAAAAAAAAAAAAAAAAAAAAAAAAAAAAAAAAAAAA
>PVLC010042914.1:0-12750 GCA_004027655.1 Graphiurus murinus | reverse complement strand
AACCTAATGAGACCGTTTCAGAACAAAACAAAAATAAAAATAAAGGGCCAGGTCTGTAGCTTGAAGGTAGAATGCCTCTGGGTTCAATCCCCAGTACCACTGCTACCAAAAAAACACAAAAACAAAAACAAGAACCCAGGTGGGAAGATTTTTTTTTTTTTTGTGGTACTAGGGATTGAACTCAGGGGCATTCTACCTCTGAGCTACACCCCCAGTCCTACTTTTTATTCTTTATTTTGAAACAGGGTATAAGTTGTGGAGGGCCTAAGTAGCTGAGGCTGGCCACAAACCCGGACCCTTCCGTTTCAGCCTCCCAAGTACTGAGATTACAAGCATGTGCCACCATGCCCAGCTAAGGTTAAGATTTTCTAAAGGGTTAGAGAAAGAAAACATCTACCTCTCTGCTGCCCACTGATGACTGTCCTCTCTTCTGTGATTAGTTGGATAACCAGGTGATGCTTGTCCAGGGAGGATTGTTGGGCTTCGGTACATGGGAGAAAGATTGTATAGGGAATTGGGCTTATCCATTCCTGACCCTGGGTGGGAGGGGGGCTGCTCCAGGAAGGATATGGGCATCCCAGCTAAAGGATGCCAAGATCTCAGATCAGGTGGAGCTATGAGAAACTCAGATGTGGCCCAGGGTTTTTTTTTTTTTTTTTGGTGGTACTAGTGATTGAACTCAGGGGCATTCTATCTCCCAGCTACACCCCCAGCCCTATTTTTAATTCTTTGAGACAGGGTCTAAGTTGTGGAAGGCCTTAGTAGCTGAGGCTGGCCGCAAACCTAAAATCCTATCTCAGCCTCCCAAGTACTAGGGTTATAAGCATGTGCCACCCTGCCTGGCCAGCCCTGTTTTTAAAATTTGAAACTGTCTGAGCTGCTGAAGGTCTAAGTTGTTGAGGCTAGCTTTGAACCTGCAATCTTCCCATCTCAGCCTCTCAAGTCCTGGGATCACAGGCCTGTACCACCACGCTCCAGTTTGGTGATGGGCTTTTACCACTTGGCCCATCTCTCTTCCCCCAGGTCTCGCCCACCAGTACTACAACAGAGGGAACCTGGTCCGGATATGCCTCGGTGCCGTGGTTCTACTATTCCTGGCAGGGATTGTGGCAGAAGATTGGCATAGCAGGAAGAAGCCCCTGCTGCACAGGGTCCAGCCAGTGCAGAGGCCACTCCCACCCCTCCCACGTGCCACAAAGTCCCACGGCTGCCAGGATGTGGGTCAACCAGATGTTCATAACCATGGTCACCAGTAGTAGAGCACTGGGCATGGTCATATCCAAGAGATAAACCATGGGAATGGGGACATGGATGGGAAGTCGGGCATGGTGGCCCATGCCTGTAATCTCAGTACTTGTGAGGCTGAGACAGGAGGATCGAAGGTTCAAGGTCAGCCTCTGCAATTTAGCAAGACCCTGTTTCAAAATAATGGGCTGGAGGTGTAGCTCAGAGGTAGAATGCCCCCAAGTTTACCAGCACCAAAAATAAGACATTGGAGCCAGGCATGGTGGCACATGCTTGCTATCCCAGTACTTGGGAGGCTGAGACAGGAGGGTTGCACGTTTGCGGCAAGCCTCTGCAACTTAGAGCTTGTTTCAAAATTAAAAAAGTGGGGCTGAAGGTATTACTTAGAGGTAGGATGCCCCCGGGGTTCCATCCTCAGTAACCCCTCTAGCCCAAACAAAATATTACAGAAATGCTTGAGGAACACTTGGCAGGCAGTTATCAATGTAGGTCAAGAAACACCACAGTCATTCCTTTTGGCAACAGAAATTAATGCAATTAAACATCTGTCATTCTTTTTCCTGGTCTAAGTTCTCCTGAAATAAAGTTTTTTTTTTTTTTTTTTTTTTTTGGCAGTACTGGGGATTGAATCCAGGGGTGCTCTATTACTGGCCTACATACCCCAGCCCTTTTAAAAAAGTTTTTATATTGAGACAGGGTCTCACTTAAGCTGCCCAGACTGGTATTAAACTTGTGATCCTCCTGCCTCCGTCTCCCAAGTCCCTGGGATTACAGGCATGTGCTACCAAGCTAGACCTCTTTTTTCTAGCCTTTTTCAGAACCCATTAATAAATACAGCTTTGTTTATGAATGCTATCACCTTTATTTCTGCCCATACACCCATGATACAGACATTTCATACATACTAGGAGTAGGACTTGTGTGTGTTCTGTGATAACCAGAGCCGAGTGAGGGCTATAATGACATCCCTCCCAGGAGACACGACATCAACCTAAGAGGCGCACAGCAAGGCCACCAACATCTTGGAGAGCAAGTGACTCTGGGGATTCAGAAAGTGCAGTCACTCAAAGATATTCTCCTTTTCCTTGGGCTACAGGGGTTGCTGGCAATGGTCAGCTGAGGGTTGCTTTCTTTGATTTCTTGCAGCAGCTTCTGGACATTAACATCGGATTCATCTATTTTCAACCTAGAATACATGGGGGAGAGAAAAGGATTATTGTTGCTTTACAGAGATTCATTTCAAATTCCCAAGTATCTGAAGGTCTCAATCTTTAGAGATTCATAGACCTTGCACCCTCCCCCCCTTTTTTTTTGGTGGTAACGGGGATTAAACCCTGGGCATTCTACCTGAGCTATACCCCCGGCACTGTTATTTTTTTACTTTTTTTTTGTGTGTGTGTGGTATTGGGGATTGAGCCCAGGGGCATTCTACCTGAGCTATACCCCAATCCTATTTTACTCTTTATTTTGAAATAGGGTCTCAGTTGCAGAGGGCCTCACAAGTTACTAAGGCGGCCATCCTCCTGTCTCAGCTCTCAAGTAATGGGATTACAAGCCTGTGCCACCATGCCCAGCTTTTTTGACATTTTGAAACAAGGCCTCACTAAGTTGCTGAGGCTGACCTTGAACCTGCAATCTTCCTATCTCAGCCTCCCAAGTACTGGGATTATGGGTGGGCACCACCATGCCTGGCTGAGATGTATACCTTGAACGAGCCAGAACATCTTCGTCCATACCACCCCCTTAGCTACAAGACACCAGCTACCTACAATCCTATTGATCTGTGATAGCAGCATTTCTAGGATCTGCTTTCTGGTAACCATATTTAGCCATATGTACACAGAAATGGGGACAAAAAAAAAAGGGAGATGAAGGGAAGAGGAAATCATTAAAGCAACATAAGGAAAATAAGAGACTAAGGCAAGGATATTAACACATGTGTTTATTAGCAATTTGCTCCTGTGTTTGCTAGTACATTTGATTTTTCTTTTGCTTATTAGATTCATTATACACCCATGCAACCTTAGGCTAGATTTAGTAGATATCTTGTCAGCAACCAAAATATCTTTGAATATAGTAAGAAGCCAGGTGTGGTGGCAGATACCTATAACCCCACTACTTGGGAGGCTGAGACAGGAAGATTGCAGGTTTGAGGCCAGCTTCAGCAAGTAGTGAGATCCTCACAGCAATTTAGTGAGACTCTGTTTCAAAATAAAAATAAAATAGGGCTTGGCATGGTGATGCATGCTTGTAATCTCAGTACTTAGGAGACTGAGACAGGAGGATTATAGGTTTGAGGCCAGTCTCAGGAAATAGCGAGACTCTTCAACCTAGCGAGACTATTTCAAAATAAAATAAAATTGGGCTGGGGATGTAGCTCAGAGGTAGAATGTCACTGGGTTCAAAAACCAGTGCCATGTAATCCCAATACTTGGGAGGCTGAGACAGGAGGATCCAGGTTCGTGGCCAGCTTCAGCTACTTAGTGAGGCCCTCTGCAACTTAGTGAGACCCTGTTTCAAAATAAAAACAAAATTGGGCTGGGGATGTAGCTTGGAGGTAGAATGCCCCTGGGTTCAATCCCTAGTACCAAGAAAAAACAAAACAAAACAAAACAAAACAAACAAAACAAAAAAACCCCAGTACTAAAATAAAAGATCCATGTTCTGACATTTATGCCTTCCTAGGATACCTGATCCAAGAAGCTCCACTTCAAATTGCTTTTTTTATGGTACTGGGGATTGAACCGAGAGATGTTTTATCTCAGAATTACACCCCCAGCCCTTTTTAATTAATTAACTTTTTTGTGGTATTGGAGATTGAACCCAGGGTTATTCTACCTCTGAGGTATACCCCTGGCTCTATTCTATTTTTCACTTGGAAACAGGGTCTCACTAAGTTGCGGATGGCCTCACTAAATTGCTGTGGCTATCCTCAAACCTGTAAACCTCCTGTCCCTGCCTCCCAAATACTGGGATTACGATGCCTGCTCCTTTTTTATTTTGAAACAGAGTCTAAGTCACTAAGCCTGGCCTCGAACCTGCGATGCTCCTGTTTCAACCTCCCAAGTGCTGGGATTCCAGGTATGCACCACCACACCTGGCCAAGTTACCCATCTTGAAACTGAAGGACTCAGGAGAGAATGCCCTACTAGTCTAAAGAAACAGCTCCACTGCTGTGTTTATGTGGGAACCTTATCCTGTGATTAAAACCTACCAACATTGGCTAAAGAAGGGGAGCAAACTCCCAAGAAAAAGGCAAGGTAGAGAGAAAACAAGACTTTAGTATCCACATGTTCCTTCTTTTGACTCAGAAGGTAGCTTAGGCTGGAGATTCATGTTAATATATTACCTGGGCTGCTTCTATGTAATTATTATTTGAAGCTATCTGTCGTCTATTGCTGTATGTGAAAATTTCCAAAACTCCTGAGAAGGGGCTGTGGCTCTTTGTTGCCATGGTAATAAGTAAACAGAACCCAAGGACAGTGTGGAAATTGAAGACAGCTAACTGGTGGTGGCTTCACTAGGTAGCAGGCTCACCCTGGAGAATTCGCTTTGGAAGCAGATGTTGACACATCCCAGACCTCTTTTTGATCTGCTAGTGACAGACTGCCATGCCCCTCTCCCCCAAAGAAAAGACTCACCAGAGTGCCTTCAGGGGGCAAGTTTGAAGTTTCAAGGCTTTACACACCACCTGTACTCCATCAAATCCCAAAGAATTCTGGCGTAGGTCCAGAGCGATCAGGCTCTGGTTCTTGCTGAGGGCTGAGGAGAGGTCCCCACAGCTGAGCGGGGTGATGGCACACCCCAACAACCTTTGGGAGAAACACAGAAATGAATTCATTAGCTGGGTGTGGTGGTACACACTTGTAATCCCCATACTTGGGAGACTGAGACTGGAGGATTGGCAGGTTTGAGTTCAGCCCCAGCAATTTAGCGACCTGTTTAGAAAAAAAACAAGAAAAGCTGGGGGTGTAGCCTGGAGATAGAATGCCCCTGGGTTCAATCCCAAGTATAAATTATGTGAAACAATTGTTTTTTAGAATGATTTTTATGTATTTCACTAAATATTAATAAGAATTATAAATTACTAGCTAGGAGCGGAGGCCCATGCCTGTAATCCCAGTACTTAGGAGGCTGAGACAGGAGGATTGCAGGCTTGAGGACAGCCTAAGCAAATTAGCAAGACCATCTTAAAAAGGGATGGGGGTGCAGCTCAGTGGTAGAATGCCTCTGGGTTGCATTCTCAGTACCACAAAGAAGAAATCAACTCATTAACTCAACCATTGTCCATGCCAGGATCAGGCTTGGAAGCTGGAGTTCCAACCATAAGCCTCAAAGTCTCTGCTCTCAGAGCTCATCTACTGATAGGAAATAGAACCAAAGTACTATAGGGTATTCCTTCCACAAGAGAAGGTCACAAGGGAAATGCTGGGATGTCAGTTTCAGTGTGGAAGATGACCCGAGGAGGCAAGGAGAACCAGAGAGACTTGAGTGGGAGCCCCGGGCAGAGCGGCTTGTACAAGAGGTCTGAAGGTGCAAATGACTCTCACTCAAAGCAGAAGATCCAGAGAGCCAGCGTGAGCAGGCCAGCAGGCTGACGGAGACAGGACATTGGTAAAGTGACAGCTAAATGAGGCCCCCAGGCCACTGCAAGCTGCAGAACCGTTGAGGGTTCTGAGCAGAGGGCTCACACGAATTACATCTCAGTTCTTCTTACTGCTGGGTGTGGTTGTGCATGACTAATCCTAGCACATGGGAGGCTAAGACAGGAGGATCACAGGTTTGAGGCCAGCCTCAGGGCAACTTAGTGAGACCCTGCTTCAAAATAAAAATTTAATAGGGCTGGGTGTGGTGGTGCACGCTTGTAATCCCAGTACTTGGGAGGTTGAGACAGGAGGATCATAGGTTGGAGGACAGCCTTAGCAAGTAATGAGACTTATCAACCTAGTGAGATCCTGTTTCAAAAATAAAATAAAATGGTGTAGCTTTGAGGTAGAGTGCCCCTGGGTTCAATCTCCAGTATCACCAGAAAAAAAAAAAAAAAAAGGGCTGGGGGTGTAGGTTGGAGGTAGACTGGATTCAATCCTTGGTACCAAAAAAAAAAAAAAAAGTGTGTGTATATATATACATACACATACATAAAATAAAGTTCTTGTGCTTGTAAAATACAGACCTGTTTGCAGGCTGCACAACCACCTGGTTGTTACCAGCTTAGGGACCTGGAAGAGGACAAAGTTATCCACAGCCAGGTGTGGTGGTATACACCTGTAATCCCAATATTTGGGAGGCTGAGACAGGAGGATTGTAGGTTCAAGGCCAACTTAGGCAATTTAGTAAGGTCCTCATGTAACTTAGTAGACCCTGTTTCAAAATAAAAAAAAATATAATAGGGCTGGAGGTGTAGGTTGGAGGTAGAATGCCCCTGGGTTCCAAACCCAGTATCAAAACAAACAAACAAACAAACAAACAACAAAAACTTCCCAAAACCCAAAACCAAACCGGAGTGACCCACAAGGGAGCTTGCTCTGAGTAAATACTATTTGGTGATGTAGCTCCCACTATACTTTAAGGCGGGGAAAAGGTGAATTCCATTTTGGACAAGCATCTCAATTCTTCCCATCAGAATTCCATGGGGGTATGAGGTTGGACGAGTACAATGGAGAGAAGAAAACTCTTCCACCTGGAGCTGTCAGATGGGCAGAAGATAAAGGATTGCACAAACGTTCAAGGGGCATGCATGCATATGCTCATACATATACACACATGCACATTCTGGCTAAGGGATGTAAGGACATAAGATCAGGGATTTAAGCTCACTTCAGGATGGAGAACCAGCTAAACACTTTGCGTACACCCTGGCACATATCTGAGCAGCACACACGTTTTTCATGATCACAGCCACCTTTTGCAGCGGGGACACCTATCCCCATTTCCTAGGATGTCTGACCGAGATGATGCTACCAGGAAGTTACATCTTCCTGGATAAGGGGCAGCTGTCCTGCCCTCCACCTGGAGTGCCCATGAGCCAGTGAGTGCTCTCGCACCATTAACACCATTGCTGTCCACAAGCAGGGAGGCGTGGTGAGTCTCAGCAACCAGAGGTCCCCAGCCCAAGATTCCGAGGATTTACTCACTCAGCATCTTACAATTACAGATGCCCGATTGGAGCATTATTCATGAGAGCCAAGATACAGAGGTGGCCTGAGTGACCATCAGCAGAGGAGTGGACAGTGTGGCGTTTGTATACAACAGAATAGTATTCAGCCTTAGAAAGGAAAGAAATCCCATCCTTTAACAACATGAGTGAACCTGGAGGATGTTATGTTAAATAAGCCAAGCACTACACAATCCCAGTGACATGTAGAATAGGAAACAAACTCATAGAAACAGTCGAAGATGGTTACAAGAGGCCAGGGGTGGTGAGGGAACTGGGGAGATTTTGGTCAAGGGATACAAAGACTTCAGCTAGATGAGAGAAACAGGAATAGAGACCTATCAGACAGCAAGGTGATTATAGCCAAAGACCCATGTGCTGTATACTTGAAAATGGATGACAGCATATTTTTTGTGGTACCGGGAATTGAACCCAGGGGGCATTCTACCTCCAAGCTACATTTTGCCCCTAGCTCCATTTTATTTAATATTTTTGGTGGTACTGGGGATTGAACCCAGGGGCATTCTACCTCTGAGCTATACCTCCAGCCCTATTTTATTTTTATTCTGAAACAGGGTCTCACTAAGCTGATGAGAGTCTACTTGCTAAGGCTGTCCTTAAACCTGCAATCTTCCTATCTCAGCCTCCCAAGTACTGGGATTACAAGTGTGTACCACCATACTTGGCTTCTAATTCCCATTTTTTTTAAAACAGGGACTTGGTAAGCTGTTGAGGCTGGCTTCAAACCTGCAATCCTCCTATCTCAGCCTCCCAAGTACTGGGATTAGAGGCATGTGCCACAATAACCTGGTGACTTAAAATACTTTTTTGGTACTGGGGATTGAACCCAGGGGAATTTTACTTCTGAGCTATATCCCCAGTCCTTTTTATTTTATTTTTTTGCAGTACTGGAGATTGAACTCGGGGGCATTCTACCTCCGAGCTACATCCCCAGCCCTATTTTTTATTCTTTATTTTGAAACAGGGTCTCACTAAGTTGCGGAATGCCTCACTAGGTAGCTGAGGCTGACTGCAAACCCGGATCCTCCGGTCTCAGCCTCCCAAATGCTGGGATTACAAGTGTGCACCACCACACCCGGCTTCCTTTTTATTTAACTCGGAAACAGTGTCTGCTGAGGCTGGCCTTGAACCTGTGATCCTCCCGTTTCAACCTCAAGTACTACGATTAGAGTTGAGTACCACCATCCCTGGCTACTCAACTGACTTTACTCAAATCTTCGGAATGATCACGGGGGCGACCTGCTCTGCTCCCTATACCTCGTTTCAGAGGCAGATGTAAAGCCCCACTCACCCCAGATGCTTCAAGTTACACAGCGGTTCCTTGAGAGCCTTGCACAGAGACCTCACGCCCCTGATCCCGATGTGGTTCAGCCCCAGATCCAGGTGCGTGAGGCTCGATCCCGACTGGAGGACCTTGGAGAGGCAGCTGCAGCTGGCGGTGGTCACGCTGCAGAGCCAGAGCCTGCGGACCAGCGCACAGAGGGAGGAAAAGAAAATGAAACATGCTGGCAGGTTGGTCCTTGCTGGCGTGAGGTGCCAACCTGGGTATCTTTAACCCATAGCCGTGGGTTTGAATCAAGTTGAGACAATGGAGACAGAAGGGAAGCCAGAAGGAGGGGAAGAGACAGAATAATGGCCCCAACGAGGTCGGATTCCTGGCACGGCAATGTGGTACCTTATGCAGCCAAAGGGATTTTGCAGATGTGACAAAGGGTCTTGAGATGCAGAGGGTGACCTGGATCACTGGGGCTGTTCCCATGTAGTCATAGGGATACTTAGAAGAGGGAAGTAGGAGTCACAGAAGATGAGATAATAGAGCTGGAGACACGTTTTCTTCTTTTTATACTGGGGATTGAACCCAGGGGTATTCTGCTGTGGAGACAAACCCCCAATCCTTTTTTTTTTTTTAATTTTGAAACAGGGTCTTACTAAGTCACTAGGCTGGCCTTGAACCTGCAATCTTCCTCTTTCAGCCTCCCAATTACTGGGATTACAGGATTGCGCCACCATGCCCAGCTATATCCTAGATTAAAACTGGTTTATAGGAAAGGTAGAAAGTTTTGTTTTGTGGAAACCAGTGCTTTGTGCATGCTAAGCATGTCCTCTACCACTGAGCTACATCCCCAGCCCAAAGCTGACAGTTTCTAAATGTTGGAGCCAATTTTAAAGCGAGAATATCATAGCTATTAACACTAAGTAGAATCTCTGAACAGAAACCATTCATGCAACCTCATTTCTAAGAATTCATCCTATGCCCTCAATATGAACAGAAGGATATTGAGCTTGTTAGCAAATAACTTTCTCTATATTTAGTTGTGTGTAGTTTATGTTACATAGTTCTAAGAACATAGCTGGGTATGGTGGTGCATACCTATAATGCTAGTACTTGGGAGGTTGAGAAAGGAGAACTACAGGTTCACAGCCAGCCTCAGCAACTTAGTGAGGCCTTCTGCAACTTAATGCGACCCTGTTTCAAAATGAAAAAATAAAAGGGCTGTGGGTGGAGCTCATAGGGATTAAACAAACCCAGGGGCTTCCTACCTAGTACTCAAAACAAGACCTCTCCCCCCCACAAAATTCTAACAACACACATTAAAAATAAGTTAGAGCCAGGCATGGTGGTGCACGCTTGTAATCCCAGTATTTGAGAGGCTGAGACCAGAGGATCTGGGTTCAAGGCCAGCTTTAGCTACCTAGTGAGGCACTCTGCAACTTAGTGAGGTCCCGTTTCAAAATAAAGAATAAAAAATAGGGCTGGGGTTATAGCTCGGAGGTAGAATGCCTCTGAGAGTTCAATTCCCAGTACCACAAAAAAAAAAAAAAAAAAAAAGAAAAACCCTGAAGCTAGCTACATCTCTTAAATCCCTATAGAATAGAATATGGATGAGGCTTTTTTTTTTTTTTTTTTTTTTTTTTTTTTTTTTTTTTTTTTTTTTTTTTTTTTTTTTTTTTTTTTGCAGTGTTGGGATTGAAGCCAGGGCTTTGTACATGCTAAACACATGTTCCACCACTGAGCTGTACCCACCCACCCCTCCCCCCACCTCAGCCAATATCACTTTTTATATTTTTTTCCATTACCATTGCCTTGGTTTCACCAGTTGTAACCATTAGAGTCACACCTGGAGTATTTTGAGGAATTATTAAGTGTTCTTATATCTATCCTACTTGAAACCAGCACCCCCCCAAATATATATACACATTGTATACAAACACACACACAGCCATGGGGACTTACACCAGACTCTGGAGTTTACACTCAGGGTAACCCAAGCCATCACACAGGATTTTCACCCCGCCATCCCCGAGGTCATTCTTGGCTAAGCACAGGCGTGTCAGCCTCTGGTTGACTATCAAAACAGAAGTGAGCTCCTTGCAGCAGGCTTCCGTGAGCTGACAGTTCGCCAACCTACAGAAGAATCACACCAACGTCACCAACGCCCAACCTTCTTAGCTGTCTCTAGATGGTAGAGTCCTAAAGGCCCTTGGACCATCCACCCACTCTCCATGGAATGCAGTGATCACACAAACAAACAGGAAATAACAAGATGCATGTAACTATTTGCCTGGGACCAAAGATGGGAAGCAGGTGTGTGCCAGTGAGAGGTTCTGTGTGGGCCATCTGGCAGGTCCAGTCACCATTTCTCCTCTCTGTGGCCCCAGAGGAGGAGCAGAGGGACTTACGACAGCTTCTGCAGGAAGCACTTTGGGTGTCTCAAAGTCTCACACAGCAGCTTGATGCCCTCGTCCATCAGCTCATTGTCTGAGAGGTCCAGAAATGTGAGGGACTGGTTGGCTTGGAGGGTCAAGAAGAAGTCAGCCCACTGCTGAGTGGTGGCAGAAGCAAGTACCAATCTGTGAGGAAAATGGGGACAAGTTATTTCTGAGAATCCCAGCACCACAGAGTTCTCTCTGGTTGGATTAACCAGAGTGGTGGTTGCCATGGTTGCAGCATCAATACCATCTGGGGTCCAGGTAGTCATGCAAATCCCACTCCACTCTGGGTGTAGAGTCCAGTGATCTATGTTTGAAGGGACCTGTGGTCACCCAGAAGACATGTGAAAAACTCCTAGGCCATGTGCCCAGAATGATTCAGAAGATTTGGAGTAGGACCCAAGAATTTGCATCTTAATGAGTTCCCAGGTGATGTGGTAGCTTCTGGTGTCTGGGGACCACAAGTTTAGACTATATGTTCAGAAAGCCAGTCCATCAGGCACATGATTAAACATGGTACTCAAAAAAAAATTTTTTTTTTTTTTTTTTGGTACTGGGGGTGGAACCCAGGGGCATTCTACCTCCAAGTGACACCCCTAGACCTATATTTTATTCTTTATTTGGAAACAGGGTCTAAGTTGTGGAAGGCCTCACTAAGTAGCTGAGGCTGACCTCAAACCTGTGATCCTCCTGTCTCAGCCTCCCAAGTACTGGGATTACAAGCATGCCCCAACCATGCCCGACATGGTGCTCAAATTCTATTCCTGGAGACGCTTACTGTGGGCAAAAGGAACCTCATTGGAACATTACATGTATCCTTATGGTCTTGAGAATTAAATTCTTTTTAATCCCTATTTTTCCACTTAGGTATGAAAACATGGTCTAGTTACTTGGCTTCACTGGGCCTCATTTCCTCATCTTTAGGTTGGAAATAAAAGCTGTACCCTAGTAGTGAGACTCATCAACCTAGTGAGACCCTGTTTCAAAATAACATTAAAAAATAGGACTGGAGATGTAGCTGGAAGGTAGAATGCCTCTGGGTTCAACCTTTACCACCACACACACACACACACAAAGTTGCATCCTCACATTGAGTGTTTAAAGTTGATAATTCAGAGCTGGGTATAGTGGCACCTGCCTATAATCCCAGTACTTGGGAGGCTGAGACAGTAGGATCACAGGTTCAAGGCTGGTCTTGATCTTAGTGAGACCCTGTTTCAAAATAATAAAAAGGGTTGAACTGTAGCTTGGTGGTAGAATGCCCTTGGGTTTAATCCTCAGTACCAATACTTCAATAAAATAAAATTGATAATCCATCTGAAATGTCAAGTAGAATATCTGCCATGTAGATATATTATATGCATATATGAATCAATCACTTTGAATTTCACTATGATGTGTAATTATATTGCACCTATAAGATTCTAAAAAAAAGGGGGGGATCCATTAAAGTCAGACATGGTGGTACACGTCTGTAATCCCAATACTTGGGAAGCTGAGACAAGAGGATTGCCAGGCTTTAATGACAGCTTCAGCAACTTAACGAGACCCTGTTTCAGAGAGAGAGAGAGAGAGAGAGAGAGAGAGAGAGAGAGAGAGAGAGAGAGAAAAGGGGGAGG
>PVLC010042913.1:0-12759 GCA_004027655.1 Graphiurus murinus | reverse complement strand
GTGTGTGTGTGTGTGTGTGTGTGTGTGTGTGTGTCTAATCAAAATAAGAACAGCAAAAATAAATAAATTACTAACAATTACCTGATTGTGACTTGGTGATGGTGACAAGAGAGAAGATGGCTCAACTGGAACCCTGATCCAAAAGAAAGAAAAAAAAGAAAAAAAAAAAAAAGGAAACAAAAACCTCTTTGATAACAAGACATATAAGGGACAAATGAAAATTTATTATTAATGTAGCTTTCTATTAATCAATAGGCAAGCTGTCTAGTTAGCACTGAAAGAGTAACTGCCTTTTGTAAACTTATGTGCAAGTCATTAAATTAAACCACAGAACCACAGTAATAACTACTTTCTCCAACTCATGTTTCATGTGATGGTATCACTGATTATTCTATAGCTAGCTAACAACTGTCTGGTTAGCCACTCTTGATATACTTAATTGAAATCTCTTTTCAAATGGGATCATTTCTTTATAGCATACATAACTATTATGTTCTTTCCTATCATGATTGAAACAAGACACATGTAAATTAATATCCTTTTATATATAAGGCCATTTTATCAACAGAAATCTGGAATACTACAAAACCTGGGAGCTGTACATGTGAGGCACTCCTACTCTTATTTTTAACTGATGAAGCTATTTTAATAATAAAAACAAAGACTTGATTTTTATTCTTTTATTTGTGGTATTGGGAATTGAACCCAAGGGCATACTACTTCCAGCCCTATTCTTATTTTTTGTTTTGAAATAGGGTCTCTCTAGGTTGCAGAGTCTTGCTACTTTGCAAAGGCTATATTCAAACCTTCGATCCCCTTGTCTCAGCTGCCCATCTACTGGGATTATAGATATGTATGCATCATCATGCCTGGCAAATCTGTTTTAAGACTACATAAAAACAGAGAGGAGGCAAAGAACCAAACGTTTGAAATTTTTCAGCTATTGTGATACAGTATATGGCAAGAGAGCTTTTGGAATTCAAAAATGAGAAGCAAGCGGGGTATGGTGGCACACACCTGTAAGCCCAGTACTTGGGAAGCCAAGACAGGGGGATCACAGGTTCAAAGCTGGCCTCAGCAACTCAGTGAGACTCACATCAACTTAGTGAGACCCTGTTTCCAAATACAAAATGAAAAAAGCTGGGCATGGTAGCATACGCTTGTAATCTCAGTACTTGGGAGGCTGAGACAGGAGGATCGCAGGTTCGAGGCCAGCCTCACCAACTTGTGAGGCCCTCCGCAACTTAGTGAGACCCTGTTTCAAAATAAAGAATAAAAAATAGGTCTGGGGAGCCAGGCATGGTGACACATGCTTGTAATCCCAGCATTCGGGAGGCTGAGACTGGAGGATCCAGGTTTGCAGCAAGCCTCAGCTACCTAGTGAGGCACTCTGCAACTTAGTGAGACCTTGTTTCAAAATAAAGAATAAAAAATAGGGCTGGGGGTATAGCTCAGAGGTAGAACACCCCTGAGTTCAATCCCCAGTACTGCAAAAAAAAAAAGAAAGAAAAAAAAAATAGGTCTGGGGGTATAGCTTGGAGGTAGAATGACCCTGGGTTTAATTCCCAGCACCACACACACACAAAGAGAAATAGTATTCTAAACAATTAATTTTAGAAATAGGCATCAAGGCCGGGCGTGGTGGCGCACGCTTGTAATCCCAGCATTCGGGAGGCTGAGACCGGAGGATCCGGGTTCGAGGCCAGCCTTAGCTACCTAGTGAGGCACTCCGCAACTTAGTGAGACCCAGTTTCAAAATAAAGAATAAAAAATAAGGCTGGGGGTATAGCTCGGAGGTAGAATGCCCCTGAGTTCAATCTCCAGTACCAAAAAAAAAAAAAAGAAATAGGCATCAAGTGTAGTGGAAAAATAATATTATTTGAGACAGAAATGAAAATACATATGATTATCTTTATCTGCTATCCACTCAAAAATCTAAGCTAAAAAAATGAGAACTTCTACAATTCTTTTTTTTGGTACTGGAGATTGAATCCAGTGGCATTCTACCTCTAAGCTCCCTCCCCAGACCTATTTTTTTTTATTATTTATTTTGAAACAGGGTCTCACTAAGTTGCGGAGGGCCTCACTGAGTAGCTGAGGCTGGCCCCGAACCCGGATCCTCCGGTCTCAGCCTTCCAAATGCTGGGATTACAAGCGTGCGCCACCACGCCCGGCACTCTAAAATTCTTTTAAGCCCTCTTTATGCATGAATTATCACTACAAAATCTCATTGCTATTAAGTACCTTTAGATCAATTCATTGTACAGGTAATGGTTTGGGTAAACTGAATTTAGAATCAACACATCAATTTTACCTCTTTTTAATGGCCTGAGCACAAAAGCACTTGTCACTCAGTTTGTCTTATTTATTTATTGTGGTACTGGGAGTTGAACCAAGGGCATCCTACCTCTGAATTATACCTATCCCTATTTTTATTTATTTGTTTTTTTTTTTTTTTTTTTTTTTTTTTGCGGTACTGGGGATTGAACTCAGGGGCATTCTACCTCCGAGCTACACCCCAGCCCTATTTTTTATTCTTTATTTTGAAACCGAGTCTCACTAAGTTGCAGAGTGCCTCACTAGGTAGCTGAGGCTGGCCGCGAACCCGGATCCTCTGGTCTCAGCCTCCCGAATGCTGGGATTACAAGCGTGCACTACCACGCCCGGCTTTTATTTTTATTTTGAAATAGGGTCTCATTACATTGATTACTCATTACTTGCTGACACTGTCCTCAAACCTGAAATCCTCCTGTTTCAGCCTCCCAAGCACTGAGATTACAAGCATATGCCATCATGCCTGGCTTTTTGTCATCCAGTTTTAAATACATGGTCTCTAAAACACGCAGTATTCAGATATCTTCATTATACACTTATCATTGAGTTGTAAGGCAGAAAAAAATAAGTAGAATTTCTTTTTCAAACCTGTTTTGATATGAAAATCTTCTCATTTCTTCTGTTTTTTGAAATTCCCTAATGGGTACTGGCTTTACTGGTGAACCCTAGACCAAAAAAAAAAAAACAAAACCATAAATAAATTAGTTTAACATATACATCCACAACACTGATTACACCATTCTCATTTGTTCATTACTCTAAAAGATTTTCTTAGTAGTATCTTCAAATGTAAACATTTATTTATTTATTTATTTGCAGTACTGGGGATTGAACTCAGGGAAATTCTACCTCCGAGCTATACCCCCAGCCCTATTTTTTATTCTTTATTTGGAAACAGGGTCTAAGTTGCGGAGTGCCTCACTAGGTAGCTGAGGCTGGCTGCAAACCCGGATCCTCTGGTCTCAGCCTCCCAAATGTTGGGATTACAAGCCTGCGCCACCACGCCCGGCTAAATGTAAACACTTAAAAGCACTATAGAGCTTTGTGTGGTGGCGCAGGCTTGTAATCCCATTACTTGGGAGGTTTAGACCGGAGGTTCTGGGTTTGCAGCCAGCCTTAGCTATTTAGTGAAGTACTCTGCAACTTAGTGAGACCCTGTGTCAAAAATAAAAGAATAAAAAATAGGACTAGGGGTGTAGCTCAGAGGTAGAATGCCCCTGAGTTCAATACCTGGTACCGCCAAAAAACAAAACAAAACAAAAAAACCCACTATAGACACCAGGTGTGGTGGTGGCACATGTCTGAAATTCTAGTACTTGGGGGGCTGAGATAAGAGGATTGCAGATTTGAGGCCAGTCTCAGCAATTTAGCAAGATTCTCAGCAACTTAGTGAGACCCTGTTTCAAAATAAAGAATAAAAAATAGGACTGGGGGTGTAGCTTGGAGGTAGAATGCCCTGGGTTCATTCCCCAGTACCGCAAAAAAATATATATATATAGTGCCCAGTTGGGTGTAGTAATTCCAGTACTTAGGAGGTTGATATAGGAAGATCTGGGTTCATGGCCAGCCTCAGCTACTTAGTGAGGCCCTCCACAACTTAGTGAGACCTTGTTTCAAAATATAGAATAAAAAAAAAAATAGGACTGGGGTGTAGCTCAGAGGTAGAATGCCCCTGAGTTCAATCCCCAGGACTGCCAAAAAAAAAAAAAAAAATTAGTGACCAAATACAGTAATATTTACTGAATGTTAAGAAAGGATCTTAGATGTCATCTAATGTAAGCTTCTGTCTGGTACAGGAATTCCTACCTATCCTACCCCAACAATTGCTCACTTTCTCTTGACCATGTGTAGTAATAGGGAGTTCACTGAGTAGATTATACTTCTTTACCTCTTCACTACCACACAGTATCTCTTATCTTAGTCATACAAATAGTCTTGGAGATATTGGTTGGAATATCAAGATAAAACAAAAAGTAATTTCTGTTAATAGTAAAATACAATATTAATTAAGAGAAATATTATTGGCAATTTGACTCATTTACAAACTAAAAGGTAAAAGCCATTTTCATACAAAATTACTAAGGAAAATTAAGCTGGCTTAAGTGATATGGACCACACCCTCAAAAATAAAAAGAAGTCAAATGTAGAGGATTAAAGGTTATCACAGTAATATATTTTGTCAAATGAAAATCTACAGAAGCAATACAATCTTATTTCAACACCAAAAACAATCATTAAGGCAGTTGCTATCTGCATATATGAGTAATTATACTGACTCTTCTGCTATGGCTACATTGGCGTCTCAAAGGCACCTAGGATGCGTAGATGAAAGACCCTCCCACTTTTTAGAAAGTGAATATATGACCCTAAAGGATTGTGGTTTTATGACTCTAGAAAGTTTGCTTGACCAGGCTATGTTAAGAATGTGGGCTGTAGCCGGGCGTGGTGGCGCACGCTTGTAATCCCAGCATTCGGGAGGCTGAGACCAGAGGATCTGAGTTCTCAGCCAGCCTCAGCTACCTAGTGAGGCACTCCGCAACTTAGTGAGGCTCAGTTTCAAAATAAAGAATAAAAAACAGGGCTGGGGGTATAGCTCGGAGGTAGAATGCCTCTGAGTTCAATCCCCAGTACCGCAAAAAAAAAAAAAAAAAAAAATGTGGGCTGTAAGTGGGAAACGAAGAAGTGGTGCTATTTGTGTTCTGACAATGATTGATATGTCATAATTGTCTATGTAACCCTGTTGTACTCAGGAAACATATGGAAATCCGTGCTGAAAAAAAAAATTAATTAATGAACTTAAAAAACCAATCATTAAAATGGATATTCTTCAGGGGAAAAATAACAAAAAAACTTCTCCAAAAAGGGTAATTTTAAAAAACTTCTCCAGCCGGGCGTGGTGGCGCACGCTTGTAATCCCAGCATTTGGGAGGCTGAGACCAGAGGATCCAGGTTCGCGGCCAACCTCAGCTACCTAGTGAGGCACTCTGCAACTTAGTGAGACTCGGTTTCAAAATAAAGATTAAAAAAATAGGGCTGGGGGTGTAGCTCGGAGGTAGAATGCCCCTGAGTTCAATCCCCAGTACCAAAAAAATAAAAAACAAAAACAAAAAAACTTCTCCAAAGCTGGGTGTGGTAGCGCACGCTTGTAATCCCAGCATTCGGGAGGCTGAGACCAGAGGATCCGGGTTCGCAGCCAGCCTCAGCTACCTAGTGAGGCACTCTGCAACTTAGTGAGACTCGGTTTCAAAATAAAGAATAAAAAAATAGGGCTGGGGGTATAGCTCGGAGGTAGAATGCCCCTGAGTTCAATCCCCAGTATCGCAAAAAAAAAAAAAGTAAGAATACTTATAGTGTAACTCCACAAAACAGGTACATCACACATAACTAGAAAGTTTTCTTTGGTGAGTTACTCCAAAGGTCTAAAAGATGACTGCCTTATTTTTGGGCATGAGGATCACATAGAATGAGCTACAATCCTGAAATCCTAATGAAAGAATGATTATTCTAATTTTAAGTGACTTTTTGTGTGTGTGTGTGGTACTGGGGATTGAACCCAGGAGCATTCTACCTCTGAGCTATACCCCCAGCCCCATTTTTTATACTTTATTTTGAAACAGGGTCTCACTAAGTTACGGAAGGCCTCATTAAGATTAAGTAGCTGAGGCTGGCTGTGTATCCAGATCCTCCTGATTCAGCCTCCCAAGTACAGGGATTACAAGCACGTGTCACCACGCCCGCTCTCTCTTTTTTTTTAATAACCAAGAAATATCTCCTAGGATGTTATATCAGTGATCAGTAGGATCACAGGCCAGCCTTAGCAACTTAGCAAGAATCTGAGCAAACTGGAAAGACCCTGATTCAAAACAAAAAATAAAAAGAGCAAAGGGTATAGCCATACCCTATTAGGAGGTAGAATGCCCCTGGGTTCAATTGCCAGTACAAAAAACAAAGAGAGAAAAGAGAAAAAATTGTGACATTGATTCAGTTCTAAAAAATAGCATAAAGCCAGGTATGGTGGCACACTCTTGTAATCCCAGTACTTGGGAGGCTGGGACAGAAGAACTGCAAGTTTAAGGACAGCCTCATCAACCTAGTGAGACTCATCAACCTAGTGAGACCCTGTTTCAAAATAAAAATAAAATAGGGCTGGGGGTGTAGTTTAGAGGTAGAATGCCCATGAGTTCAATCCTCAGTACCACAACAAACAAATAAACAAACAAGCAAATAAATATTAATAATAGTCATTGCTGGGTGTGGTGGCACACACTTGTAATCCCAGTACTTGGGAGGCTGAGAGAGGAGAATCAGAGGCTCATGGCCAGCCTTGGCTGCTTAGTGAGGCCCTCCGCAACTTAGTGAGACCCTGTTTCAAGATAAAGAATGAAAAATAGGACTGGGGGTGTAGCTCGGAGGTAGAAAGCCTCTGAGTTCAATCCCTGGTACCACACACACACACACACAAATAGTCATACCCTATTCAGGCAGGGGTGGTCTATATATGTGAGAGGTGTTATAATAAAATTAGATAATATAGCCAGGCGTGCTGGCGCACACTTGTAATCCCAGCATTTGGGAGGTTGAGACCAGAGGATCCGGGTTTGAGGCCAGCCTCAGCTACCTAGTGAGGCCCTCCGCAACTTAGACCCGGTTTCAAAATAAAGAATAAAAAATAGGGCTGGATACGGTGTAGCTTGAAGGTAGAACGTCCCTGAGTTCAATCTCCAGCACCACAAAAAAAAAAAAAAAAAATTAGATAATATAAAGTCTTTAACATCTCAAATAGTTTAGTTTTTAAATAATTTTTTAAAAGAAAATATTCAGGAATATAAGAAAGTATTTCTGCACTGGTTGTTAAGTCATCTAGAATAATATTGCTTTATCATAATTTCACAGATGGCCAAATTTTAGAAAGCTTTCTGTCACAGAAGCTTATAATACAGAATCATTAAAACTACCATACATAAGTAGCTAGAATTTAAAAAGATATATTATTATAAGAATCAATATAATGGATTAAAGAAATAGTAGTATAATTTTTCACAGTAGTGTAATAAGCATTTTCAATTTTAGTAGATACCCCATTTATACAGCCTAATTAAACAAAAAATGATAAAGAGATCACAAGAAAAAGAATTTCTTATAATGTGGTATTATTAATTTTAATTTTATTGCACAGTAGTTCTTTTTTCCAGCAGAGAGGGTAACATTCTGAACCACAAGCAGTTTCATTAATCACCTGGTCTATTGCTATCTGTAAGATGCGGGACTTGATTTTTGTAACTTTATCCACTTTTAAATACAAGAGTGTTGTAAAATACTTTGTTCAAAAGGCTTCAAAAAGGAAAACCAACGGATTCTTTTTAATATTGAAAATATCACTCCACAAGATGTTCTGTTTAAAGTGATTAACTGTCTATTTCTAAAAGACTACACACTTCATTCTCCAAAAAAGCCCTGAGTGTTTCTCAAATAACCCTTGCTCAGAGCCTGGGATGAACTCCAGACATAGACATCACATATACTAAAATG
Organism: Graphiurus murinus; assembly: GCA_004027655.1. Lineage (NCBI taxonomy): Eukaryota > Metazoa > Chordata > Mammalia > Rodentia > Gliridae > Graphiurus > Graphiurus murinus. The sequence continues at coordinate 4,896 of PVLC010042913.1, read as the reverse complement.
GAGCCATTTTATTATGCTGTCTAGATACACTGAAGAATGCTATTCTACTTGAGACCCTTGGGGAACTGGCAGAGATTCTGCAATGGGCTGAATGCTCATTTGTTTTCTAAGGCAATTGAATGTTCCACTAGAAGAGACATCCAGGAATTTTAATAGCAAACAATTTATATTCTGTTGAATTAGGATAAAAGCACCAATGTAACTGTAAGTTTATTATAAAAATTCTATGGTGCCTCCAAAGTTAATTTTTTGGCTTAATTCTTAATTACTGATCAAGCTATGAATTGCCAGTTAGTAACAATAAAAAAGCAAAAAACCCCACAGAAAGTTAAAACAGCAACTATGAAAAGTATAATAATCCTTTTCTTCAAAGTCCTTAGACTACTCTTAAGATTCCTTTAATTTCTTCTCCAAAATTATGAAATCTGTCTTCTTATTGGAAAAATAAAACTAAACCCTACTTAAGAATATTATCTGATTTTCTGAATATTCAAATCTGAAAAATCCAGGATTAAAATTAGAAGTACATATAATAAGGCAATTAGATCTAAACCAATGAACCACTGATATGATAGAAAAAAAATATAGTATCATGAACTATTCTTCTAGGGAATAGTAATGTATTTAGACGTAAACGTGTGTATTACCTCATGATTGATTCGCCGTTGTTCAATATATGCCATGAATTGTGAACTGAGGCTGTCTGAGTCCAGACCCTTGGGTCGTCTCACTTCCTCCTCTTCTTCCTCTGCAGTACAGCTATCAATGTAGTCAATCTGCTCCAGATCATGTTCCACTGTATACCACACACACACACACACACACACACACACACACACCAGAAGAAGATTCAACATAAGATAGCCAATAAAAGACATTTACTTACATTATATTCTCTCTTTCCCCCTAACACTTTCTATCCTGAAAGCAGAAGGAATATAAGAAGCTTAAATTATATAAGCCTTTACTTTTTTTTTTTTTTTTTGGCGGTACTGGGGATTGAACTCAGGGGTATTCTACCTCCGAGCTATACCCCCAGCCCTATTTTTTATTCTTTATTTTGAAACAGGGTCTCACTAAGTTGCGGAGTGCCTCAATAGGTAGGCTGCGAGCCTGGATCCTCTGGTCTCAGCCTCCCAAATGCTTGGATTACAGGCGTGTGTCACCACACCTGGCTACGCCTGGCTATATAAGCCTTTACTTTTCAGTCCACGGCCATTCACAAAAAGTCTTCTGCAAACTTTACTCCTAATTCACTCAAGAATGCAATAACTGGTGGTAATTATTGAAATACAAACTTTCAACATTTCTTTTTTCTTTCAACAGCTCCTTAGTGATTTAAATAAGACAGTTTGTGAGATAAATAGAAAAGGAGACTAATTTTTAAATATTGAAAGGTGTTTCTTTTAATGTTTTAGTTTAGGGCTTAAGAATATCTCTTGAGAAGCCGGGCATGGTGGCACACGCTTGTAAGCCCAGCATTCGGGAGGCTGAGACAGGAGGATCCGGGTTTGCGGCTAGCTAGCCTCACCTACCTAGTGAGGCACTCCACAACTTAGTGAGACCCGATTTCAAAATAAAGAATAAAAAATAGGGCTGGGGGTGTAGCTCGGAGGTAGTGCACCCCTGAGTTCAACCCCCAGTACCGCAAAAAAAAAAAAAAAAAAAAAAAAAAAAAAAAAAAAAAAAAAAAAAAAAAAAAAAAAAAAAAAAAAAAAAAAAAAAAAAAAAAAAAAAAAAAAAAAAAAAAAAAAAAAAAAAAAAAACTCAAAAGAAAGTAAAAGGCAATAAAAAAGAGAAAGGATAGAAAGAAACTGGACTTAGAGAGTTATTGACTTTTTCTGCTGTCAGTTTTTTTTTTTTTTTTAAATTATGCTCAGAACAAAGATTTTCCTATTTGGAAAATTTTTGCTAGAGGGCAATGTTGTAGATATTTTACAGCAGTTTGTGAATGAAAGGGAATCGTTTCAGGAATTTTTCTTCTCAAGATGCTTCAGAGTGAGGAAAAGCATGTAAGTAAGATATAACTATTTCATTTCGTAAGTTTTAGGATGCCTTATTATTTTAAAGTTTAAAACTTTTAACAACTAGTTAAAATAGTACACTAAGAAAAATTCTTGCTACTAAGATGTCTTCTCCAGAGATGCATTAAACCCCAACCATTAAGTTGTAGTTGCTGGCCATAATGAATTTGAAGAAGTCTATTTTTCACTTTAGTCTTCTGAGTGAGTTATTTCTAAATAACTCTATGGCTGCAATTAATATTAAAATGAGTTTTAAGTTATTAATTTGTAAACAGCTAAAAGAATAGAAAGGTGATAAGTCTATATTCACATTAAAAACCAGGTATAGAGCCGGGCATGGTGGCGCATGCTTATAATCTCAGCATTTGGGAGGCTGAGACTGGAGGATCCGGGTTTGAGGCCAGCCTCAGCTACCTAGTGAGGCACTCTGCAACTTAGTGAGACCCTGTTTCAAAATAAAGAATAAAAAATAGAGCAGGGAGTATAGCTAAAGGTAGAATGCCCCTGAGTTCAATCCCCAGTACTGCAAAAAAAAAAAAAAAGGGTATATAAATACATTTTTCTCAACATACTATACTTTTTCTGATTAAGAGTTTATATTATGGCCATCTCCTAAAAAAGCAGCATCACTTCTTGATACTACCTAGATCAGTGTGGTTCAAGAGAAGATGAATGCAAACCATAAAAGTGAACCACATATGAGCCAGGAATGGTGGCATATATCTGTAATCCCAATACTTGGATGGCTAAGAAAAGAAGATAACAGGTTTGAGGCCAGCCTCTGTACCTGAGACATTCAAGAATTTAATGAGACCCTGTTTCAAAATAAAATATAAAATAGGGCTGGGGATGTAGCTTAGATGTAGAATGTCCCTGAGTTCAATCCCAAGTAACAAACACAACACAACACACACACACACACACACACACACACACACACACACACACACACACACAGTGAACCACATATGTAATTTAAAATTTTCTAGTAACTACCTTTTGTGTGTGTGTGGTACCACAGATTGAATCCAAGGGCACTCTAACTTTGGATTACACCCACAACCTCTTTAATTTTTTTTTTTTTTTTTTTTTGGCGGTCCTAGGGATTGAACCCAGGGGCATTCTACCTCCGAGCTACAACCCCAGACCTATGTTTTATTCTTTATTTTGAAACAGGGTCTCACTAAGTTGCAGAGAGCCTCACTACGTAGCTGAGGCTGGCCACGAACCTGGATCCTCCAGTCTCAGCCTCCCAAGTACTAGGATTACAAATGTGCACCACCACGCCCGGCTTAATTTTTCTGTTTTGAAACAAAGTTTTGCATATGTTGCTGAGGCTATCCTTTAACCTCAGTCTCCCAACTATTGGGATGACAGGCATGCGCCATGCCCAGCTAGTAGTTGCGGTTTTTGTTTTGTTGTTGTTTATTTTTTTATTTTTTGGTACTAGGGATTGAACCCAGGGGCATTCTACCTCTGAGCTACATCCCCAGCCCTATTTTATTTTTATTTTGAAACAGGGTCTCGCTAGGTTGATTAGAGTCTCACTACTTGCTGAGGCTGTCCTTTAACCTGTGATTCTTCTGTCTCAGCCTCCCAAGTACTGGGATTACAAGAGTATGCTATCATGCCCAGCTGCATTTCTTTAAAAAAGTAAAAAGAGGACATTAATTTAATTGTGTTAAATATATCTAAATGTTATCATTTCAACATACAATTGATATATTATTTTATATATTTTTATTTTTGGGTAGTGGGGATTGAACACAGGGGTGTTCTGCCTCTGAGCATACATTCCCAGCCTTTTTTTATTTTTATTTTTCGGTACTGGGAATTGAAGCCAGAGGCATTCTACCTCTGAGCAATACCCCTAGGCCTATTTTTTATTCTTTATTTTGAAACAGGGTCTCACTAAGTTGCAAAGGGCCTCATTAAACTACTGAGGCTGGCCACGAACCTGCAATCGATGTCCTATCTCAGCCTCCCAAGTACTGGGACTACAAGCATGCACCAACATGCTCAGATTATTTTTTATTTTCAAACAGGGTCTTACTAAGTTGTGGAGGGTCTCATTAAGTTGCTGAGGCTGGCAAGGAGCCTGCAATCCTCCCACTTATCCTCCCAAGTACTGGGATTACAAGTGTGTGCTACCACACCTAGTTTATTTCATATATTTTTCTCATGTGAAATCTTCAAAACTTAACATGTATTTTATACTTATAGTACATCTCAATTTAAAAGAGCCATATTTCAAATGCTCGATAAACACACATGACTAGTGGCTACCATACAGAAACACATAAATCTAGAAATTATTTTAAGACTCAAAGGAATTGATGGGAAAGATACTCCATATGAGAGCAATATTTAAAATAAATTTAAATGTAAAATTAGTGGAATGTCACTGGAATGGTGAAAGGAATAAAAAAGAATATGAGATGGTGGGGAAAAGATAGCAAAACATTTAAGTAAAATCATTCAGAGATGAAAGCTCTTCTCTGAACATATACTGAATTTCTGGAAAATCAAAGCCATTTCTCTGTTATAACTAGTCCTCAAAATTTAAATACTAGGATTTAGTAATTCAAATTAAAGCAATATAAAATGATTCTAAGATTTCAAGAGTGGCCTCAGAAGTACACAGGAGTTCTGCTTGTTCTATAAAAACAACTGTAAGCCGGGCGTGGTGGCGCACGCTTGTAATCCCAGCATTCGGGAGGCTGAGACCGGAGGATCCGGGTTCGCGGCCAGCCTCAGCTACCTAGTGAGGCACTCCGCAACTTAGTGAGACTCGGTTTCAAAATAAAGAATAAAAAATAGGGCTGGGGGTATAGCTCGGAGGTAGAATGCCTCTGAGTTCAATCCCCAGTAC
>PVLC010042912.1:0-12754 GCA_004027655.1 Graphiurus murinus | reverse complement strand
TTTTTTTTTTTTTTTTTTTTTTTTTTTTTTTTTTGCAGTACTGGGGATTGAACCCAGGGGCATTCTACCTCCGAGCTATACCCCCAGCCCTGTTTTTTATTCTTTATTTTGAAACAGGGTCTCACTAAGTTGCTGAGTGCCTCATTAGGTAGCTGAGGCTGGTGCGAACCTGGATCCTCCGGTCTCAGCCGCCCAAATGCTGGGATTTCAAGCATTCGCCACCATGCCTGGCTTAGACTTCTTTTTGGAAATATTTATTTCCTTTATAACTTCCGTTTGTCTTCCCACACACCCAAGAAATAAATAATGCCCTCAATCATCCACAAATTCTCTAACTAGGTATCTTTTTTCTACTTTTTTTTTCTAGTTTAATTCCGTATCATCAGAGCAGACTGTACGGTTTTAATTTTAAAAATATGGTAAGGTTGCAAGATGGCGCCTGAGTGAAATAACCTTTCCCAGACGCTGTGATTTCGAACAAAATTTACCATAAAAAGAGCCCTTTAACTGAAGGAAATTACAACGAAAAAAAACGATATTCGAACCTCAACTTTAAAAAGCCCAGAAAACAGAGCAAGCCGACCAAGGGAGTCCGCCGCTGCACGCAGGGTTGCGCACCTGCGCCGCCACGCCGAGGAGTCCAGCTGTGGAGCCAGGACTTGGAGCTGTGGTGATCAACCAGAAGCTGTAGCTACAAACTCCACACAGCCACCAGGATGGCGTGGAGCGAGCACCTCCAGGATCCCCCAAACAGCCACAGCAACTGGAACGTGTGGGGCGGGACGATCAGCATAATCCCCTGCGGGTCTGCCCTTGCACACCACTGCAGAGAGGGAACAGTGACTATCTGCACACCAGAGCTTGAAACAGGGCGGCCATGGACTCAGCTTCTTGACAGAAGGAAAGTGAACCAGAGGAGCTGAAACGTGATTGGGGCAATGAGAGGCGCTGAAAAAAGCCCAGGAGGAAGAGGGGAGACTGTCCACGCCGCAAACCGGCGGCCATCTTGCCACCAGCCCCGCCCAGCCAACTTCCTGCCAGCTATCCAGACTGTCAAAGACCTCTTCCGCCCCGCGACCAGAAGTGGAGCAGGTGGAGCAGCATGGATCCGTAAGTCGGCACCTCCAAGGTGCGGAGTCCACTATACAAAGGATAGACTCAGACACCTGCCCTTCTAGAGCTTAGGAACATAAGGGTGGAAGAACCCAGTGCACGTAGGGCACCTGGAAAGAACCAACATTTAGATTGCACACCTGCCAACAGCAAAGGCAGGGAAAGAGATGCAATCAGGCCCTGTGGAGAGCCCAGAGACATAAGCTAACACCAACAAACCCCCCTGCCTGCATTGATAGGGAAAATAAAAATCCCAGAGACACACTCGAAATTTAAGCTTGATACTTATGAACTAGCAGTGTTTGTTTTAGTGTCTGGTTGCTGTTTTTAGACTTTGGGGTCTTTTTTGTTTTTTGTTTTTTTTGTTGTTCTGTTTTGTGTTCTTTGGGTTTTGTTTTGGTTTGGTTTTGTTTTTTTAGTGTTAAGTTTTATCTGTTTTTACCATGTTTTTGTTTGTATTGCCTTGATTCTTTTATGTTTGTTTGGATGATTACTTGCTTTGTAATTACTTGCTTAGGTTGTTGAATCTCCTCCTTATTCCTTGTACAGGCTTCCCCCCCCCCCCATCTATATTCCTCTACTCAACACTTTACCTTCTAGCTTTTCTTTTCCTCTTTTTCCTGTCTCATACCAAGACCATCTCATACTTCCACACTCAAAACTCTATATTCGCTACCAGATTCTCCCGACATATCTACCATCTCTAATCTTTACAATATACCACCAACACACTCAACCACTTATTCTGCTGGAACATACCCTCTTTTCCACCCTATTCCTGCATTCATTATTGTGACCTCTCACCCAAACTTTATCACAGATCACAACCTGACCCTGTAAATACCATCAGACACCTCTAAACCCCCACTGCAGAGATTGGACGAGAAAACTTGCAAGAATAGCAAAGATATAAATTCAACAACAAGGGAACCATGGGAATGAAAAATAACAAAGAAACAATGAGCTACCACAACCCTTCAATAACAGATCTCACCAACCCAGAATGTCAGAGATTACCAGAAGAACAATTCAGATCTCTAATACTAGAAACAATACAGAATTTTCAGAAAGAATGTAGGGAGAGCTTTAAAGAAATAAAGGAACAAATAAAGAATTCAACAACCTGAAGAGAAACCAAAGAGAAGCATTGAAGGAAGTGAAAGATGAAATAATCGAAATGAAGGCCTTAATACAAACTATAAATAGCAGATTAGATCACGTAGAAAATAGAATATCACTCCTAGAAGATGACCATTCCAAAAATGAATCCATGAGTACATAATTTAGAAAAAAAAAAGTCGACAGTATGAATTGGACATCGAAGAGATCTGGGCTAATTTTAAAAGAGCTAACCTAAGAATAATAGGCATAGAAGAGGGATTAGAAGTTGAAACTTAAGGAATAAACAATCTCTTCAAGGAAATAATATCAGAGAATTTTCCAAACAGAGAAAGAGAAGTCGACACACAGGTACAGGAAACGTACAGAACTCCCTCAAGATAAGACAAAAGAAGAGGTTCACCATGCCACCTAATAATCAAGTTGACTAATATAGAGACTAAGGAGAGAATCCTAAAGGCAACAAAAGCAAAAGGCCAAGTGACATTTAGAGGCAAACCAATTAGAATCACTCCAGACCTCCCAAACCAAGTCATAAAAGCCAGGAGGGGCTGGAGTAACATATTCCAAACTCTGAAAGAAAATAACTTGCAGCCAAGATTCTCATACCCCTCTCTTAATATTGACAGGGATATAAAAACCTTTCATGACAAACAGCAACTGAAAGAATTTATGTCTTCCAAACCAGCACTAGAGAAACTACTTAGAGAGATTAACTACAAAGAAGAACTAATGAGTAAACGTCAGAACCAGAGAAACAATAATTTCCAGGAAGCAAACAACTAAGCAAAGAAGAACAAACACTACCGCAAACAGAAGTCAAAACTCAAAATGTTAGGAATCAAAAATCATCTCTCAATAATCACACTGAATATAAATGGTCTGAATTCCCCAATAAAAAGGCACAAGGTGGCAAAATGGATCAAAACCCAGAATCCTTCTATTTGCTGCCTACAAGAAACACACCTTACAAGCAAAGAATCCCACAAGTTAAAAGTGAAGGGCTGGAGTAAGGTAATCCATGCCAATGGAACTTGAAAGCAAGCAGGAGTAGCATACATGATATCAGATAAATTAGACTTCAAGCCTAAGCTTATCAGAAGAGACAAAGCACGTCATTTTTTACTAGTAAAAGGAACAATCCAGCAAGAGGAAATAACAATTATCAACATCTATGCCCCAAACATAGGTGCAGCCACTTTCATAAAACAAACTCTGCATGATATAAAGACACACATAGATCCCAATACACTAATATTAGGAGACTTCAATACTCCTCTTACATCTCTAAATCATTCTTCTAAACAAAAGGTCAGTAAAGACACCTCAGATGTAAAGAATACCATAAGCCAAATGGACCTATTAGACACGTATAGACTCTTTCACCCAACTGCAGCTGAATTCACATTTTTCTCAGCCCCACATGGAACCTTCTCCAAAACAGACCACATTCTGGGCTACAAAGTGAGCACTGGCAAATTAAAAAAATGTAACATAATTCCATGCATCTTTTCAGACCACAACAGAGTGAAACTAGAAATAAACTCCAAGAACACCCAAAGTAACCATGTAACCACACAGAGACTGAACACCACACTGCTGAATGAAGAGTGGGTCATAGAAGAAATAAGGGGAGAAATTAAAAAATTCCTAAAAACCAATGAAAACAAAGACACAACATATCAAAACCTCTGGGACACCTTGTAGGCAGTACTAAGAGGAAAATTTATAGCACTCAGTGCCCATATAAGAAGAATGGAAACTCACCAAATAAATAACCTAATGACACAGCTCAAAGCCCTTGAAAAACAAGAAAAATCTAACCCCAAAGCCAGTAGGAGACAGGAAATCATGAATATCAGAGCAGAAATTAATGAAATAGAGAATAAAAAAACAATACAGAAAATCAACAAAACCAAAAGCTGGTTTCTCAAAAAAAATAAACAAGATAGATAAACCATTGGCAAACCTAACCAAAAGAAAGAGAGAATCAACTCAAATCACCAAAATAAGAGATGAAAAAGGTGATATCACCACCGACAGTATAGAAATACAGAGGATAGTAAGAAACTATTTTGAAAAACTATACTCCAACAAAATGGAAAATCTAGAAGAAATTGACAAATTTCTAGACACATAAAACCTCCCTAAACTGAGTCAAGAAGATATAGAAAACTTAAACTGATCAATAACAATCAAAGAGATAGAAACAGCAATAAAGAGTTTACCATCAAACAAAAGCCCAAGGCCAGATGGTTTTCCAAGTGAATTTTATAAAACATTTATAGAAGAGCTAATCCCAATACTCCTCAAGTTATTCCATGAAATAGAAAGAAACGGGATCCTCCCAAACACATTCTATGAGGCCAACATCACATTAGTACCAAAGCCAAATAAAGACAGCTCAAAAAAAGAAAACTATAGGCCTATATCATTGATGAACTTAGATGCAAAACTGCTAAACAAGATACTAGCAATGTGCATTCAAAACCACATCAAGAAAATTATACACCATGACCAAGTCGGGTTCATGCCAGGGATGCAAGGCTGGTTCAGCATACGAAAAACAATCTATATAATTCACCACATAAACAAAACCAAAGACAAAGATCACATGATCATCTCAATTGATGCTGAAAAAGCATTTGACAATATTCAACACCCATTCATGCTACAAGCACTTCAGAGAATTGGAATACAAGGAACATACCTTAACATCATGAAGGCAATATACAATAGGCCCACAGCCAATATCATATTAAATGGAGAGAAACTGCAAGAGTTTCCACTAAAAACAGGAACAAGACAAGGATGTCCATTATCACCTCTTCTTTCAATATAGTACTTGAGACTCTAGCCAGGGCAATAAGGCAAGAGAAGGAAATCAAAGGGGTAAAAATAGGGAAAGAAGAACTAAAACTATCCCTTTTTGTAGATGACATGATACTATACTTAGAAGACCCAACAAAATCAACCAAAAAACTTATAGAACTGATCAACAAATTCAGCAAAGTGTCCGGATACAAAATCAATCTTAAAAAATCAGAAGCTTTTCTGTATGCCAACCATAAACCCACTGAAAAAGAAATCCAGAAAACAATTCCACTTACAATAGCACCACAAAAAATAAAATACTTAGGGATAACCCCTACCAAGGAGGTAAAAGACCTCTATAAGGAAAACTATAAAAAATTGAAGAAAGAAATCGATGAAGACCTTAGAAGATGGAAAAATCTACCATGCTCTTGAATAGGCAGAATAAATATCATCAAAATGGCCATCTTCCCAAAGCTCATCTACAGATTCAATGCAATACCTATGAAATTACCAAGGATGCTCCTCCCAGATAGAAAAATCAGTCCTTAAATTCATTTGGAACAACAAAAAGCCCAGGATAGCCAAAGTAGTTCTTAGCAATAAAAACTATGCAGGAGGTATCACAATACCTGACTTCCAACTCTACTACAAAGCCACAGTAATAAAAACAGCATGGTATTGGCACAAAAACAGACACATAGACCAATGGAGCAGAATAGAAGACTCAGAAACAGACCCATAGGCTTACAGTCAACTGATTTTTGACAAAGGAACCAAAAATATACACTGGAAAAAAGATAGCCTCTTTAACAAATTGTGTTGGCAAAACTGGTTAACCACATGCAGGAAAATAGAAATAAACCCCACTTTCTCACCCTGCACAAGAGTCAACTCAAGGTGGATCAAAGACCTGGAAGTTAGGTCGGAGACCTTGCAGCTACTTGAAGAGGGCATAGGACCAACACTTCAACACATAGGCACAGGTGAAAACTTTCTCATCCAAAGCATAAGCAACTCCAAGGGAGATCAATACACGGGATTGCATTAAACTGAAGAGCTTCTGTGCAGCAAAGGAAACTATCAAGAACCTCAACAGAGAACCCACAGAGTGAGAGAAAATTTTTGCCAGTTACTCTTCAGATAGAGGTCTAATATCTAGGATATACAAAGAACTCAAGAAAATCACAGCCAAGAAAGCAAATAACCCAATCAAAAAATGGGCAAAGGATCTAAATAGACACTTCACAAAAGAAGAAATACAAATGGCCAATAAATGTATGAGGATATGTTCAACATCATTGGCAATCAGAGAGATGCAAATCAAAACTACCTTGAGATTTCACCTAACTCCAATCAGAATGGCAATCATAAAAAACACGAACAACAACAACTGCTTGTGAGGGTATGGAGAAGTGGGAACCCTAATACATTGTTGGTGGGATTGCAAACTTGTGCAACCACTTTGGAAAACAGTATGGAGGATCCTCAGATGAACGGGAATAAACCTACCTTATGACCCAGCAATACCACTTCTGGATATCTACCCAAAAGAATGGAAACCAAACTATCAGACCGACGTATGTGTATCTATGTTTATAGCTGCACAACTCACAATAGCCAAACTATGGAAGCAGCCAAGATGTCCATCGACAGATGAATGGATTACAAAACTATGGGATATGTACACAGTGGAATTTTACTCAGCCATAAAGAAGAACAAAATCATGTTATTTGCAGGGAAATGGATGCAACTGGAAAATATTATGTTAAATGAGATTAGCCAATCACAAAGAAGCATATGTTCTCCCTAATATGCGGATGCTAGGGAGAAGATGGGGCATAAGAGGGTCTCCAGATGAAAAAGGAGAGACCCTCTGTAAGCAAAGAAGTTGATTTAGATTGACGGGGGAGGGGAGGGCATCCTAAGGCACATGATGGACTTACACAATTATATCAAGGTCACTAACTGAACTGAACTTGAGAGGGAGAGAGGGCAAGTGAGCGGGGTCGAATTGGGGAAGGAGTCAGATGGGAAATGTGTGCACATTTGTCTTTATCAATTTGTACCTAACAAAGATGTATACATACAAAGCACAAATTATTACAATAAAAAATAAATAAATAAATAAATAAAAAATATGATAAGGTCTTATGTCCCAGGATGTGATTTATCTTAGTCAGGGAAAGCAAACTATGACATCTGCATCAAATCCATCTCACTGATTTTTGTATGGCCCACAAATGATAATACTTTTGTATTTTATTTTATTTATTTATTTTTGTTGTACTGGGGATTGAACTCAGGGCCATTCTACCTCTGAACTATACACCCTCAGCCCTATTTTGTATTCTTTATTTTTGAAACAGGGTCTCACTAAGTTGCGGAGTGCCTCACTAGATAGCTGAGGCTGGCTGCGAACCCCGATGCTCTGGTCTCAGCCTCCCAAATGCTGGGATTACAAGTATGCACCTCCACGCCCGGCTTATTTTTGTATTTTAAATGGATGAAAATATCAAAAGAATATTTCATGATGTGAAAATTTCACAAAATTCAAATTTCAATGTCCATAAACAAACCTTTATTGAAACTTAAGACACTCATTTATTTATGAATTGTCTAAGGCTGCTTTTGCACTACAATGGCAGAGTTGAATAGTTGTGACAATAACCATATGCCTCACTGTGCCTATAATGCTTACTTTCTAGCCCTTTACACAAAATTTTTGCTGACCTCTGATCTTGATTTATGTTCCATGAGCACTTGAAGACAATATATATTTTGCACTGTCAGGTGTTATGTTCTCTAAATTCAACTAGATCCAGTTAGCTGATGGTGTTACTTGGATGCTGATTTTCTCTCTTCTAGTTTTATCACTTAGAAGTGTTGAAGTCTCTACCTATGAAAAGATTGTCTCTTTTTTCCTTTCACTTCATTATTTTGAGTTTCTGTTGTTAGGTACACAGATATTTAAAACTGATATTTAAAAGTCTTAGTGATGAACAGAAAATATCCCTGGTAATTTTTCTTGCTCTAATTCTATTTTTCTGATATTAATATAGCTACTTCAAATATCTTTTATTAGTATTTGCATATCTTTTTCTAGCCTTTTGACTTGTTCGTATCATATTTAAAGTGAATTTCTTAGACACATACAGTAGGATCTTTTTATTATTAAATCTGGTAGTTGCCATCTTCTAATGATTGTATTTAGATACTTTACATTTAATATAAATGATGTTTGCATTTAGAGATACTATTTTACTGTTTTCCCCCTCAGTTTGCATTCCTGTTTCCCATTTCCTACTTTTTTGGTTATGTGAACATCTTTAAGTGTTCTATTTTATTTATTGCATTACTACTATGTATCTTTTTTTTTTAGTTATTGGTCTGGGAATTAAAATTAAACACAACTTTTTAAAGTCTTGTCACAATTACTCTTTAACAATTCAGTGGAATATAAAGCATTACCATAATATAAAGGCCCTTTTAACTCTTCCTCTGTGTTGTGGTTATCTCATAAATTAAACCTATATACACTGAAAACTCCATTAGTGTTATTTTTTATTTCAACTATTAAACATTTACTAGAGAACTCAGAACAGGAATTGTCTCTTATATTTATTTATTTCCATTTTTGTTGTTCACACAAATGAATAGACTATTATCACTTAATATGCATGGTTATGTATCTCAATTTGGTCCTCAGTTCTACCCAATAATCTTTTACTTTTATAGTCACTTTTTTTCCTTTACATTCTTCATTACTTTTCTTTCTTTTTTTTAATTAATTAATTTATTTTTTTCAGCACGGATTTTTTAGACATTTCTTGAGTACAACGGGGTTACAAAGACATTTATGACATATCAATCATTGTCAGATCACAAATAGCACCACTTCTTCGTTTTACACATATAGCCCACATTCTTAACATAGCCTGGTCAAGGAAACTTTCTAGAGTCATAAAACCATACTCCTTTAGGGTCATATATTTACTTTCTAAGAAGTAGCAGGGTCTTTCATCTACGCATCCTAGGGGCAATCTCCAGACTTCGAGACGCCAATGTAGCCATAGCAGAAGAGTCAGTATAATACAGGCACGGTCCTTCATGCATTTTAAAATAAAAATGGGGGAGTTGTGGGAGCCCAGCTGGGCCCTTTCCCCCATGGCAGTTGCTATCTGCATATATGAGCAATTATACTGACTCTTCTTCATTACTTTTCTCGAACCTCACATCCTACTATTTCTCCCCTTAGTCTCAGGAAATGACTTTGTATCCTAATCATTGATTTACTCAAATTCTTGCTATATTACATTTAAACTGACCTCTATCCATTTCCCAGAACAGGAATAAAAGGTTAACTGAACAAATAGCTGCCTGAATACCAGCCTAAAAGAGGCACTATAATTACTGGAATTGCTAATCAGAGACCATTTAATGCAGCTATTTCATAAGCCAGCAAATGTGCATTGGTCTCTAAATTCCTCAAGTTAACAGCATTTGAGAAAAAAATTTCAAATATTCCTTTCTGGCACCAACCTACCTCCATCAAGTATTTTTGCAAGTAGTGTCTACTTATTAGATTGTACAATGCTATTGAAGGTTACACCATCATCCTGATCCAGAGGGTAACAGACATTTGAAATTGACTGTCACAATCTGAAAAAATTGAAACTAAACCATGCATTGCATGGTGTTATCAGGAACAAGTAATTTATTTTTAAACCTAAATTTGAAACCTTTAATATGCCTCACAGAAGACTGTCTTGTTCAGAAAATAGCACAAGAAAACTATTAAAGAATAAAATATATAGAAAAAAGGCATGCTGCCAACATAAAAATAACTTTTTTTTTTTTTTGTAGGTACTGGTGATTGAACTCTAGGGCACTCTACCTCTGAGTTACACTCACAGCCCTTTTTTATTTTTTGTTTTGAAACAGTGTCTCACTAGGTTGCTGGAGTCTTACTACATTGCTGAGGCTGATCTCAAACCTGCAATCCTCCTGTCTCAGGTCTCAGCTTCCCAGAAAAATCACACACACACACACACACACACACACACACACACACACACACACACATATATTGGTGGTACTGGGGATTGAACCCAGAGGTATACCCCCAGTCTGCTTTTATTTCTTATTTGGAAATAGGGTCTCGTTAGATTGATGAGAGTCTCACTACTTGCTGAGGCTGTTCTCGAACCTGGGATCCCCCTGTCTCAGCATCTCAAGTACTGGGATTACAGGCATGTGCCACCATGACTGGCTAAGATATATTTTGAATAAGACTTTAATACTTTATTCAACAATATTATGTAGCACCAAAATTATGTGTCAGGTGCTCTTCTATGGAACTAAGAATACACTGTTAAGCAATTAAGGTTACCACTCTTCTGGAATTTACATTCCAGGAAGAGCTAATACTAAACATATATAACAGTGTGTGTATATATATATATAACATATAACATATATATATATATATGCTGTTAAACTATGTTCTGTATATGTAGTGAATCTTTGTGTGTGGCGGGGGTGGTAATTGGGGACTGACCAAAGGCATTCTACCTCTGAGCTACACCCCTAACCCTTTTTGTTTTATCTTGAAACAGGTTCTCACTAGGTTGCTGAGGGTTTGCTATATTGCTGAAGCTGTCCTCGAACCTTTAATCCTTCTGTCTCAGTCTCCCAAGTACTAGGATTATTAGGTGTGTGCCACCACACCCAGCTGTAAATCTTGTGTGTGTGTGTGTGTGTGTGTGTGTGTGTGTATGGTACTGGGGTTTGAACCCAGGGGCATTCTACCTCTGAGCTACACCCCCAGCCTTATTTTTTAGGTTGAGACAGGGTCTCACTAAGTTGTGGAGAGTCTCTCTAAGTTGCTGAAGCTGGCCACAAACCTGTCTCAGCCTTCGAAGTACTGGAATTGCACGAGTGCGCCATCTTGCCCAGCTTGTAAATCTTTTATAATAAACAAAAAGACACCTGCAGTTTTTTTTTTTTTTTTACAAGAAAGTCAGTATCTTCCTACCCTGACTAAAATAGTAAACAAATACTTGAAGGGGTCATTGTTTAGGTTTTCCTTTCTGCTTTGGTGATGTCATCATGGCACAGGAATCACTTCTGGCCTCTGGAACTCCTCTCAGCCCACTAGTCCCTGATAGCTCATGCTGTTACACTTTGTAAGAGGAACACAATCTCCACACTAGGACACAAGATACCCACTTGGCCAGCATCTTTATGCACTACCATTTAAAATGGCCTTAACAACCACCTCCTTGGAAATTTTGCTCCATTAATTAACCCCTTTCTCCTGTGTCTTCCACTGCTCCTCATGGGTAAAGAACATATGTCAGAAAATATCCAAAGGTAATGCTTCTTCCTCAAGAAATGCTGAGCATTCCTATTATTAATTACTGCCAAAAGCCTGACTGATGCTGAGGCTTTGATGCTGAATTTGAAATAAAGTTATAATAATTCAATGCCAGGCATGGTGGTACACGCTTATAATCCCAGTACTTGGGAGGCTGAGACTGGAAGATCCGGGTTTGCAGCCAGCCTCAGCTACCTAGTGAGGCTCTCCGCAACTTAGTGAGACCCTATTTCAAAATAAAGAATAAAAAATGGGGCTAGAGGTGGAGCTTGGAGGTAGAATGACCTTGAGTTCAATCCCCAGTACAAAAAAAAAAGTTATAATAATTTAAAAGCTCTCATATCTTTATTACAACTATTTGTTTCTATTTGGGTAGTTTTAAAATCTTGCACACACCTAGTTATTTGTAATCCACACCCTACTTCCTATGGGTGTGTGAGATATCACAGTTTCAGAATGAATTTTGGATCATCTATAACTCCAACTACCATATATCTGAATCTTGGCATTACAGCTAATTATCGTGCCAAAAATAATGATGCAAAAACTGGCACAGATGCTACTTTGTCTGTCAAGAAAATCTTTTTAGGATAATATATTTTAAAAATTCCTAGTCAGCACTTAAAACTTTTACATGTTTCTAAGCAGAATAGGTACCTTAATCTGGTCACAGAAGCAGGCACCTATAGCCCTTGGTACTCAGGAGGCTGAACAAGGAGGATCTCTTGAGCCCAGGGGTATGAGACCAACCAGACAACATAATGAAACCCCATCTCTAAAAACAGAACAAAAAACAAAATAGGTACCTTAATGTGGACTATAATTTAATAATCACAAGTGGTCAGTTTTCATTATACTTTCACAACTGGTAAGAGAAGAAAATTATTGACTAAATTTAACAGTCAAGAATACAAACAATAATAAGTGCTGTCAAGGACGTAGGGCAATAGGAAGTCATATACACTGTTGGTAGGATTTTTTTTTTTTTTTTCAGTACTGGGGATTGAACTCACGGGCATTCTACCTCCAAGCTATACCCCCAGTCCTATTTTTTATTCTTTATTTTGAAACCGAGTCTCACTAAGTTGCGGAGTGCCTCACTAGGTAGCTGAGGCTGGCCACGAACCCAGATCCTCCGGTCTCAGCCTCCTGAATGCTGGGATTACAAGCGTGTGCCACCATGCCCGGCCTGTTGGTAGGATTTTAAATTAGTAAAACCACTATGGTGATCAATATGGAGGTTCTTCTGAGGACTAAGAATGGAACCAACATATGACCCAGCTAATCCACTTCTCAGTATCTTTCCAAAACAAAGTAAAAATACTGTA